>JAJOOS010080146.1:0-48116 GCA_029582725.1 Solanum chiquidenum | reverse complement strand
CATTTGTGAGTTCACATGGGATGAAGTATATTCTTGTTGCGGTTGATTATGTATCGAAGTGGGTGGAAGCAGTTGCGCTCCCCAACAATGAAGGTAAACGTGTCACCGCATTCTTGAAAAATAATATCTTCTCCAGATTTGGTACACCAAGGGCGATTATCAGTGATGGAGGTTCCCACTTTTCTAATAAGTTGTTCAAGGCGCTACTTGATAAATATGGTGTCCACCACAATGTAGCCACTCCTTACCATCCGCAGACTAGTGGGCAAGTTGAAGTGTCCAACAGAGAGATCAAACAGATTTTGGCGAAGACTGTGAATACTAGTAGAACGGATTGGTCAAGGAATACTGATGATGCTCTATAGGCCTATCGCACTGCATACAAGACTCTCATAGGTATGTCTCTTTACCAACTTGTTTATGGGAAGTCTTGCCATTTACCGGTAGAGCTAGAGCATAAGGCTATGTGGGCGATGAAGAAGCTAAATTTGGATTGGGGTGCCACATCTAATCAAAGAATGAATGACTTGAATATGCTTGATGAGTTTCACCTAAAAGCTTATGAAAGTCCAGCCTTGTACAAAACGAAGATGAAGAGGTATCATGATCAAAGAATTGAAAAGAGAGAATTTGTTATGGGTGATCTTGTGCTTCTAATCAACTCTAGGTTGCGCCTGTTTTCGGGCAAACGCAAGTCAAAATGTAATGGGCCATTTTTGCTCACAAAATTGCTCCCCCATGGAGCGGTTGAGCTTGAGAACAGTGAAGGAACAAGGTTCATGGTAAACGAGAAAAGGATCAAAATCTATTAGGGAAATGCGAAAAGTGTGCAAGAAGTTGTTGAGGCCTATTATCTTGATGAAGTCTGAGTAATCAAGAGGCCTGCATCGTGTCGCGACGTTAAATCAAGTGCTTCTTGGGAGGCAACCCAAGATGTAAAATTTAGCCAACCATAGGTTCTTGTTTTCCGTGTAGTAGTTTTCTTTGTTTAGTTGCTTCTCTGTACTCATTTAGATAGTTGTTTTATTTTTGTTTTAGTGTTGGCTAGACATAGCATAGGGTCCGTGTCTAAAAAGTGTCCATCAAAATATAAAAAGAAAGGGCTAATGGTTGCTACATGTGCAGGGGAGAAAAGCAGAATCTACAGCAAAAATTCTGGTGCAGAGGTCTATGGACCCCATCGACGGTTCATGGTTCGGTCCACGGACCGTGAATGGTGTCCGTAGATCCCAGGTAAGGTTTCTAAATTTTCGAAGTATGGATGTGATCTATGGTTCCCATCTACGGACCGTAGATTGACCCACGGACCGTAGACGGGGTCTCGTGGGTCCAAACCCTAGGTCTGCCTGACCCAACCCGAACCCACCCACTTGTTGATAGTTCGTCGGCGCTATGCGCCACAGGTTTGCTTCACCCAATCCTTCATTTTTTACTATTTTTGTGTGCATTGGGGACAATTGCACCTGTTTTTGTTTGGGGTGGAGTAAATGGATTGTAAGTGATAGGGTAAAATCTGAGTAACCCAACTCATAATCCTCTCTTGGGGTTTTTTGTCTGTGTTTTTTCTCCCTAAGAGACTGTTTAATTTCTGTTGAACTGGCATGTTAGGATTGTATGTGTAGAAGCATGAGAAAGAATGAACCATGATGGCAAAAGCTTTTTGAAAAAATGATACCCGTCCAAAAATTTGTGATATGTGCTAAAATTTGTAGGCTAGAATGAGTTGAATGTGTTGGCTCTGAGTATGACATGATAATAAACAAACTTGATGGCATGGCATAAGCTAAAACTTGAACTGGGTAATCTGATAATGAAACTATGTGCCAAGAGTGTGTGAGAATAGTTGATTGTTCAAACAGTTTTTGTGCCAATCTAGAACTTGCCCGGTTATTCCTGCTAAGACAATCTACTCAAGAGGCTAGGAAGTGATCATAGGCCCTTGTTCTGATAAGTCCACAAATTGCCTAAAAAGAAAACAACCAAATGATATTAATGTTCCATTTGATCCAAATGCTTTGAGCCTGAATTATACCATTTCTTTCTAAACCCTTAACTCACCTTCCCATAATATACTGTGTCGGCCCCGGTCCCTCATTGGACATGTGCACCTCGACTTAGGCCAAAAGCCTAAGTTGAGGGTGGCTAATCTGATATCGGGTATTGTGCACTTCAACCAATGAAAAATCCACAAGTTGAGGGTGGCTATGAAAGAGGAAACTGAAAGAAAAACAGGTATGAAAAGAGTTTGGTGTTGAAAACAAAAAAGAGAGGAAAGAATGTGGTTTTGTGCAAAAGAAAGCAAACAAAAGTGTTGAAAGCTAAAGAAGAGAATAAAATGCAAGAAAAAGAAAAAAGGGAAAAATAAAGAGCTACCAAATCGAAAGCCACATCCGTGGTTGAAAAGAATCAAGGGGAAAAAAAAAACTGGTAGGATGTCAAAAATAGGGCAAAAAGAGGTAGAAAGCCTAACGTAATGTCAAGGAGGGCATAAGTCACTAAAGAGTATCCAAATGTACCACACCTGACCCTGAGCCTACATTACAAGCCAAAAAAGTCCTATAGTGATCCTAGAAACTAGTTTGGAGAGTCTAAGCAATGAAAATAAGGGCAAGCCTATGGTATTGAGAAATAACCGTACTTGAAGTTACTTCTGAGTGTGAGTGTTGAATGAATCCTTGTACTCTAAATAAAATTCATTGTGTGAAAAAGGGATTTCGTTTGAAGTAAGGGCACTAGTTACATTGTCGGAAAGTTGGTACATTGGTGATAGTAAAACAGTGTATGTTGTGTGTTGATTGGTCGATCTTTGTCATGTTTTGATCCGCACAAGTTAGCTTGTTGAGTCTGAGAGAAAATATTTTCACCCAAAAAGAGAGTGGGAGTAGAGAGCCATTTGATTGGTTGTGCTTGAATTGCTTGCTTCTATACAAATGTTGTTTAGAGTCTTAGTGCGTCGCTTGAGGACAAACAATGAATTTAAGTTGAGGGTGTTGATATACCGTGAGTTTACTGTATTTTTAATACATTTCACTTAAGAGTTGTGTGTGTCTAGGGACATTTTGTATTGGTTTTTATTCATTTTTATCATGTTTGCAGGAAATATGTTCAGACGTGGAAACTGAGAGACACAACTGAAGGATGTGTAGAAAAGAGCATCTACGGAGGTGATCTACGGACCGTAGGTCTATTCACGCTCCGTAGATGATGACCGTAGATGGGCAGACAACGATTGAAGGAAAATCAGGGAATTCTTGACCAAGTGTGGAACCACGGTTGCAAACCACGGACCGTTGATGGACCTACGGGCCGTACTACTGTTTTGTCAAATGATTCAGAGAAGGGATTCCAGTACCTGATTTTGAAGATTCTAAGTGTGGAGCTACGGAGGAGGATCTACGGCCGTGGATCAAACCACGGTCCGTACTGTTGATCCATCGTTTTCTTCAGAGATGATGTTTTGGAAGCTGAAAATTTGCCCAAGTCCTGAGTCATGGAAGGGACCTACGGACCGTAGGTCAATCCACGGTCCGTAGGTCAGTGTCGTAGATCGAAGATGCGTCCTGAAACATTATTTCCTTATTTCGTTTCCTTTTTAGTTAGGACTTATTTTTCTATATATAGGGCATGTAAACCTCATTTTTGAGGGGTTAGACTTTATTTCTTTTATTCTAGTTCTTGACTTCGGAGATTAACTTGCAACTTTAAAAATTCTTGATTTCTTAAGTTGATTTTGAAGATTTTTACTTTGAAATTCAAGTTGATATTCTGGGTTTCTTCTTCTCATTACGTAAGTTCATGATTTCTTCATCTAAAAATATGAATTGTGTTCTTGATATTATGGGTAACTAAATCCACAACTAGGGTTGTGGGAACCATGAACGATTAACAACATATGAATAGTAACTAAGTAATTCTTGAATAGTGTTATTGCATGCATTGATAATTCTTTCGCTTAGATATCTTTTTAATGGTGGCCAACGTTAGAACTTGCCTCGTTACTACTAGCCGGACCAAGCAGGTAATTAACAAGAAAAGAATTATCAACATAGATTTAGTGTGATACTATCTAATAGTCTAATGTCGATTGGTGCGAGGGTGAAAACGAAGCCATGCATCGATGTGATGTCTAATATGAGGTAAAAGTAAGGGTTAGTAAATTATACACGCGTAGCCGGACCAAGGTGCGGGGTGAAATTTTCTAGACGCCGGACCAAGGATTTAGAGATACCTAACTTATCACTTTGCATGTAAATCACTAGGAAAGGATTGCTATTACTAGGATTACCGCGTTGTGAGCTTATGGGGAACACGTACACCCTGGTTACTTTCTCATCTTGATAACAACTAAAGTTTAAATCTTACTCATTGATTACGTACATAATTTCCGGAATTTGTTTCACAAATCCCCCCTTTTATTACTTGTTTTCGGAAATACATTGACTAAACGAATATAATCGTTGGTTAAAGTTAAGTCTAAACTATATTCCTCGTGGGATCTGATGTTTGTGTAATCAAGGACACAACTTCCGATGCAAGTGTCTACGATCGGGCAATAGTATAATAACCCAACCAAGGGTTGGGGTCGAGTCCCTAGGGAGTGGGTATGAAAATTAGTGGTTAAGCAAAAATATGCTAAAGCTAATCGTAGCTAATGACTTTAGCGAATAAAAACATAACAAGTTAAATAGGGTGACACAAGCGTTAATTATCAAATGGGGGTTTGTAAGCTAAGAAACAACTAAAATAGTGCAAATAAAGGACAATAGAAGTATGGAGATGGCATTCTTGGGATGTGATAGGAATACGGGATAGACTAAATCATTGGGTACATGCTTTTGATAGTAAATTAATTAAGTATTAGTGACTAGGCTAGACTTTAAAGGGGATAAACTCTCTCTCGAGCAACTTACCTTGTTTCAATCGGATTCCTCTCGGACACCCACTTGCCGCATGAAGAACAGCCTCCGCCTTAACCTACTCACTCTCTCGAGCTGAGTGTGTGGACATGGGACTAGGGTTCACTCTCTAGAGCTGAACTTCATGTCGACCCACTCGCACTGGCCATCAATTAGTGGTCTTAGTTTTACGACATGTCTCTCGAGAAAGCCGAAAACACATATATTACAATATATTTGCAACAACAACTCATTAAGTTCATCCACAACCACTAAATGAAATTACATTTAAACTACGAATAGACTATCAACAAGCAAGACCCAACAACTAATCTAACCCATATTCACAAAATCACACCCCAAGAATTGGGGTTTTAAACAACACATGTAAAAGAGATGAAGAAGTATACCAATCTCAGTTTCCATCAATGGGTATGCAAGATTAAGTCGTAAAACAGGTAGAAAGTGAAGAATCCAAGAGGCCCAAGTCCAATTTCTTGAATATGAAACCCTTGAAAGCTTCAAATTCTTCAAAACCCTCTCCAAAACTTAGAGAGAATATCTCAAAACTCTATCTAAAACTTAATAATCTTAAAATTAGGTCAAACAAGGTGAAATTCACACTTAAGAATAAAAACTGAACTAGTATTTATAGTTTTCAGAATATGTTCTCCGAAGGATCTTTCGTCATCGTTAGTAGGAATCGCCGATGCATTCAGCGATTTGCCCTTTGGTTTACTTCGTCGCCTTTCATCAGTTGCCTTCATCATCTTTGTGTCCTGGATAATTGGGCGATGTAGCACTGCTTCGCGGAGTAGTTCAGCAATTCGTTGACTGCTCTTTTTCACCGCCAATATTCTGTTTTTCTTCAGGGCTCAACACACTGGAGCAAAAGGCGAATATGTGATCTATTGGCGATTCGCCGAATGGGTTTGGCGATTGTAGATCTTCGTTTTTTCGGATTCTTTTTGCTCCTTTTTGCTAAGTAGTTTACATGCTTTGCCTCAAACTTCAAATACCTGAAACTTAAAGGTTTTCATCAGATATCGGGATAAAATATGAATTCGAGGACACTAATTTCATCAAAATATAGCCCTAAATGAGTCCAAATCGTGGACTCATCAACACTCCCAATTTAAACTTTTGCTTGTCCTCAAGCAAACTCAAGTTCAGTCGTTCAAAAAGGGTGTCTTGAATAGTGCTACACAAGACTCGATCATGAATGCACACAACAAGACTCAATTTACTTATGTAAAGATCAATTGTGAACTCAAAGATTTAAGTAGTGACTCACCAAAATCAAAGAATCTCATGCTCACAATACTTGCTTCAAATGCAAGTTCAAACTCAACCAAAGGGTTCAAATGCCCTCACACAAGGAATAATTCCATATTCACTCATAATGGCTTAATCATCTAGAGTTCAGGAATCAGATGCAACACTCACATTCACAAAGATGAAAATAATACATGCTTTCACCCATAGGTTTACCCATATTTTCAAATCGACATTTGTTTCAGCTTTCTCAAGATCAAAAAGGTCTTTTCAAGGCTTGTAATGGTGCTAAGTGTCAAGGTATGATCATTTACTCTCAGTGGCTTTCATCCTCATGAATTGTGGTGCTCACAACACTTCCTTTCCTTTTCCTTCATCATTTTCTTTAGCGCTCATAAGTCATCCTATTATTCACTTTGTCATAGTGTGTTGGAAACCCCTTTTCTTTTGCACTTTATTCTGCAACTTTCTTTTTCATTCTTTTCTTTTCTATTTCTCTTTTTTTCACATGGAGGGGTTCCATTTTTCTCAACACCATGGGTTAACGGAGACTTTCCTTGCACTTCTTTACTTTCCCTTTTCTTCTCACCACACCCCCAACTTATGATTTTTCCCTAATTTGGCTATTCAATTAACGACAATTCAAGAGGATTATAGGTAGTGGATTAAGAAAGGTGTAGTTTTCATCAAGTTTTTTTTCTAAAGAAGGGTAAGGCTCAAGGGGTGTTCGAAAGTGGTTCACACACTTACAAGGTAAGTCACAAAAGAGGTATATGTCAAGTTGACTCACACCCTTCAAACTTGCCTAAGATAATGTCAAGAGAAAGCTTTACTTAGTCCCCCAGACTAACGGGGAAAATTCTATGTGTATTCATGCATGTTTCAAATTAAGCTTAGCACACTAGGCATCGACACTAATAGTCAAACAAGACTCATCACTTTATCTAGTGTGAAGCATTCATCACAAGAGACTCGATTTGATACTAGGCTAGTCAAAATGAGATGCAAAGAGTTCATATATTGTCTATGCAACTTCATTTGACCTCATTGTAGCCACACATTCATGTTCGTTTGATTGAGAGCACTATTCAAGTCATCGGTATTGATCGGAACCGATACTTAAATTTTGCAAAAGAACAACCACATTCAACACACGAGAGGTGGCAAAAAATTTTGAACGGATGAAACACAATTTTAAAGCAGAGCAACCCAAATATACACAAAACACAACTATCAACACAAAAGGTGTGGGCCTCACCCCACCACAATTAAAAAGTATTTGTCCTCAAATGCAAATAAAGGTATCCAAAAGTAAAAATATAATAAGATAGAGAGGGAGGTAAAAAAAGGTCCTATTTATGCAGTCTCTCTCTCTGTCGGTGTCTCAACGCCTGGTGTAGCAGTCTGAACTTGGGCATCAATGCCTGGAGTAGCTTCAGACGGAATAGCAATGCCAGATCCACTAGGAGCTGCTGTGGACGTCTCAGTCGACAATGTTTGGATCACCGACTGCACAACCGTCTTTATAAGATCTGGCAAGTCTCTGAATATGCTCTCATCTTTGCTCTCCTGTGTCTCCTCAGCATGTACCACTATCAACTCCTTGTCGGTCTCTGCATCCGACTCTACATGTGCTGTGCCATCCCCTTGTATATCTCCGGTGGTAGCTGGAGGAATCCTCGAGGTCTCAAGAGCATCCCTGTCCCCTCAGTAGTCTTTGGTAGTGAAGCGAAGTCAGTAGACTTAAGATAGTCCACGTCCTTTCTCAAACTCGCAATCTCGACTTTTAAAGTCGTTACCTCAGAGGCCTCCCCCTGTCTGCTCTCACAAGCAGTGACTATCACTGTCAAGGTATCAACAGAAGTCTAAAGGAGGGTAAGTGCTGCTAGTATGGCCATGTCGATCATCTTCGGAACAAACCTCTACAGTCGGGTAGCTCTCACATCAGTTGAATAGGACAACTTCCCCATATTTAGGATTATGGCCTGAGTGATCCTGGCAGGCTGGGAGGATGAGGAAGCACCTGGAGCCTGTGAGGAAGAGGAATAAGGAGCGGGTATACCTGAGGCGTCAGAGGCCGGATTAGGCGAAGGTGCCTCTGCTCATAATGAGTCAACATTGACCTCTGGAGAAGTATCTGTTGGAGCTGCTCTCCTCCTGTCAACCTCCTCTTGTGTGAACTCGGCCTCTATACGCTGGATATTGGTGGAGGAAGATGGGGTAACCTCAACATCCCTCATAATATCACGAGGTACTCCAGCTCGCCGGCACAACTCGATGACCAGAACTGGAAATGGCAGAGACGTTAGCTTCTGTTTGGCTCTCATGGCCATCTCTTGTGAAATTAGTAGTCCCAGATCAATCCTCCTCCTGGCCATGATAGAACCAAGGCAAGACGCCTTAGGATGGTGTATAATAGACTCGTTCTGGGATGGAGTTATGGAGCTGCTGATGAAGCTAAACCAGAACCTGGAGGCGCCGTTCATGTCTCTCTTCTCAATAGGAGACCCTACATCCATCCACCTTGGGGTGGTGTTAGAAATCATTGGAGCCAACCAACCTTTCAAATCATCCAAGGACTGAACAATTGGCAACCCCTCGTAAGGGAGTGCAGACTGCAGCGGTCTACCTAATACAACATTAAAATGCTTGCTATGACACTCCACCTTCTTGCCTCTGACCATGACCGACTTCACCGGTCGAAACTGACTTGCCTTCTTGTTGTTGTTAGGCACCAACTCCTCAAAAGCAGTGTAAAACTCTCTTACCCAAAGAAGGAATGTAAGGGCCTCGGGGCCGTGTAAACTGCTCGAATCCATGGTATTAGAGAGTTTCAAGCACATCAGGATGCTTGCCTTCCAGACCCTCCATGGATAGTAACTTCTCCTATATGATGGTTCGTAAACTATCACCTTTCAATCTGTTTAATAGCCTCGGTGGAGGAACTATAGGAAGTGCCGTAGTTACTAAGGGTGCATGAGCTGGCACTAAGTCTGTAGTTGGAGGAGTGGCAGCTGAAGGAGTACTGGTGGCTGTGGGCTGAGATCTAGTCTGGAGCACATCCCTTCGGTTGACCAGAGGCTGTTCATCCTCCGGTTTATCAAAATATGGCTCAATAGCTACTCTTTTTCTAGCTATATGTTTTTTTCTATTCCCTTTGTCTCCCGATTGGAGGTCATCCTCTCTCTTTTTTGGAGGGTTTGATCTTCCTTCATTTATTGTAATACCCTTTGCCTTTTTCTGGAATGATTCGGTTAGATTAGTGCATACCATATTTGCAAAAGATCGAGAGAAATTAAGAAAACAAAATCAAACTCTAGCACAACAAATCTTGTTGCAGATAACCTTGTCGATCCAGTCGGCGAGTTGCCGAACCACTTTGGCGAGCTAAGTCTGACTTGCCGATGAGCTTGGCTAAAAAATTAAGGTAATTCGTCAATAGGAAAGTCCTTTCGGAGAGCAAGGGTTTGTCCGACGAAAGTTACAGTGCAAAAGGGTCTCAGGGATGCAAATAAAGAGCGATAAAGAGTACTTTCGGTGAGTCGCCGAGTGCCTTCGGTGACCCATGGCTTCTCACCAAAAGTTACAGACTAAAACATCTAATTTTGACACGAAATTAAACGCGAGATGAAGAAAATAGGTGAACCGCCGAGTGATTCAGCGAGCTTGACTCAGCTTGTCGAATGACCCAACGCGCCCATTTTTAACCGATCATATCAAATTCAATTCCGCAAACCCCGAAATTGAAATCAAAGCATGCACTCATGAAATTCAAACAAGACCCATACTACCCATCACCCCGAGATATTCAGATTTCTCCCAGACTTGCCGCATTTGGCCATTTGACGATATTTGCTCTTAAGAGCGGTGTCACCCACTCTATCATTGAGAAAGTTTTCGACATTTAGCACAAACGTGGGCTACTCAGACTTCACCCAATCAATATAACAACACACAATTACGACCTAACTCATTAAAAAGCACAAAGATTACGGGCATTTGATAGTCAAACCATGCGAGCAAGATTTTTTCAAATTATAATAGGCAATTAAGGATTTTAATCCTAACAGAGAGGCCCAACACACATCACTAAGAGACGATTATTTCAAATGAGATAATAAATTTTGAATGTAAACTCGGGATTCAGAAATCAATCTTTGATGCCGATTAAATTGCGATTGTAAATTTAGGTGGCAAAGTATTCCGTCTCCGAGCACAAATCAACAAACTAAAATGCTAGAAAAATGCTAAAATAAAAAAAATACTACCTTAGTGTGAGTTTAGGAGATTTAAGAGCGAGGGAAAGTGAAGAATTTCAATTTTTTTTGTCTCTTGGCCATTATAAACCGTCCAATTTGCACCGATTCGGAGACGTTAGTAGCACTCACCGATCCACTCGGCGACTCATCGAGTGGTCACTTGCCCGCTGATTGCTAAAATTCATCAGTTTCTTGGGGGTCAAGACGACGGTCTATATCGAGGTCGCCAGCCTGGTTGGCGACGTGCCAAACTGTTTCATCAGTTCGCCGAGTTTGACATGCTCTTACTTGAACTTGAATTGAGCCAAACGGCGGGTCAAGTCGGGCTCGCCGACCTCTTCGGTGATCCACCGACTGACCATTTTCTCGCCAATCTGTATTTTCCACCACTTTCCTCATTCAAACCTGCACCACTAACACACCATTATTTATAAAAGCAAACTAAAGTATTTAAAACCTTGGGTTGCCTCCCAAGAAGCTCCTTATTTAACGTCATGGCACGATGCGAGTCCTTACTCACTCCTCATTAGTTGGGTTGGCCCTAGTGTTACTAGGTAACCCCAATAGTTTGTTTGAGTGAAGAGGAGTCACCGCATAATTCAGGAGTGTCCTGATCAGCTGGATCAATCTAGAGTGAGAGCCAACCATTTGATTCAACACTTCAATACTCTCCTTCATATCTTCCAACATTTGATCTTGTTCGGTGATCTTTTGGAGAATGATTTGGAGTGTGTCCTTGACACGATTGTTCTCCTTATCTCTAGACTATTTCCTCTCGCAATGAGGTATGTACCTCCGTTGACTCTTGCACTAGTTTTCCATCTTTGTTATTTTGGTGGCCAACTCATTCAACTGAGTTACCAGTGCGGGTAATGTGAAGTCCCTCTCAACTTCTTGCTTCATCTCAGCCGAGTTTCCATCATTTCCCTCAGTCATGCTCAGGGTACCTACCTACAACGATAACTCAAAAGAAAACAAAACTAAAAAATAAAGTTAGTAAACTACGACTACCAAAAGCAAAATTAGTCTTAGACCAAAAACTTTCACTTGACACCACTCCCCGACAGCGGCCCCATTTTGATGTTTGCATAATCAAGGACACAACTTTCGATGCAAGTGTCTATGATTGTGCAATAGTATAATAACCCAACCAAGCGTTGGGGTCGAGTCCCAAGGGAGTGGGCGTGAAAAGAAATGGTTAAACACAAATGTGCTAAAGCTAATCTTAGATAAAGACTTTAGCGAATAAAAACATAACAAGTTCAATAGGGTGATGCAAGCGTCAATTATCAAATGGGGGTTTGGAAGCAAGAAACAACTAAAATGGTGAAAATAAAGGACAATACAAGTATGAAGATGGGATTCTTGGGATGTGATAGGAATATGGGATAGACTAAATCATTGGGTACATGCTTTTGATAGTAAATTCTTTGAGTATTAGTGACTAGGCTAGACTTTAGAGGGGATAAGCTCTCTCTCTCGAGTAACTTACCCCGTTTCAAGCGGGTTCCTTTAGGACATCCACTTGCTGCAAGTAAATTATAAAGATATTTTAATGAAAACATATATAAGATCTTTAAAATTGTTTATAAAAATAATATATTAAGTATGTATATTAATAAAATATATTTATATAATTCATCGGTTCGGTTAGGTAATTTCTTCGGGTTTTTCGAATAAAACCATAACCAAACCAAATACTATTGGTTTTCATAAATCTAAAACCAAACCAAACCCAAATAAAATTGGTTTATTTTATCAGTTTGGATCGATTTTTATCCAAACCATGAACACCCCTAGTGCGTCAACAAACCAATTTTCATATGGTTTCCTCTCATGTAAGGCATTATCATGCCCATTTGCTCCCTTTTTATTTTATACTTTTATTTCTTTTCTTTATAAATGTCAATTTTTTTAAATAAATTTTAAATTGTAAAATTAACTACTAAATAACAGTTTTACTAATTAAGGAGGTTCTATCTTTTTCAAAAAAATCAACTCTCTAAATAAATCGAGGGTACATTAGGTAAAAAATATTGTATTTTCTTGATTTGTCAAAAAATGATAAGTAAAAAGTCAAAATTGAACAAGTAAAAAGGAACAAAGAGAGTAACGATTAAAATTGTCTGTTTTTTTTTTTCAATATCTGAATATATATAAAATTTATTTATTTGTAAACATAACAAGTATAAAATTCAAATAAAAGAATAATTAAATATTAGAAAAAAAACAAATTTAATAAAATAAAATTAATGTTTTGTGGAGTATAAGCATTAAAATTAGATTTTACTAATATCCCTTCATTTAATAAACCCGTTTACCCTTGTATTGGTTAGACCCGATTCTCATAATCTCTTGCATTTCAAAATTTCTCTGTCAAATCATTTTTTAGCTCAAAATTTGGACATCTTAAGATATTCTGGGGATAATTTGGCATCGTAAACCCCCACGAATCGGTATTTATTTTTCTTCTTCTTTTCTATTCGAGAGTTAGTTTTGTTAATCATGTAATTTTTGGAGCAGCTGTATATAAATTATGTTCACTTGTTTTTGTATGTAAAAATAATTGCAACTTTATCATTGTAAGTAATCATTTTTTAGAACAATTTTTCCTGTATTTTGTGATTTTGTAGAAGCTGAAACAAGTTTGAATTATTGAACACGATTTTAATCAATTTCGTCAATCTCTAGAATTTTTGTTTTCTTAATTGAAAATGGGATAAATAAGGTGTAGGCATTTTGATCAACTAGTTGAAGTGGGCAACATAATTCTCTGTATCCATTCTGCATTATTCGAGGTGTAGGGCATTTGCTATTTTTTTTCCTTTCAATTTCCTTGAGAAGTATCTGGTGGAGTAATCCATGAGTTGAATGCTTGATTGAGTATTCTATTGCGCCTAGTAAAATAGGCATCCCTATACCTATGTATCATGTGTGCTTATTAGTGCCGTTGAGGGGTAGCCGAAGGTTAGGTGTTAGTTTTTTGGTTAGTATTTGAGAAATGAGCGTTACAATATGCATATACATTAGTCGTCATTGTTTCTAGGCCCTAGTGTATGTGATTATTGAGAAGCAGGAAGAATTTTGAACTACTACCAGATATGTGGTTATCATTTCCTTGAACCTCTATATTGAAGGAACATTTTCATTAATCAAGAAATGGGGAAAATGGAGTGTGTGCATTTCAATCCATATTCTTTTTAGTATACAGGTATTATGACATCAGTTGGAACTGAGTGTCCCAAATGGATAATCCATTAGCCTCTTCTAGTTCTTATGCACATATGGTTATCCTTACTTTTCTGTTTTTGCTATATTGTTGTTCATATCTGATCAATGTGAGTATAAGGAGTTAGAAGTCAGGTGTAAAATTGATTTCTCATATGGTGCTTAATATGACTATGGCTTGTGAGGCCATTTATTTTTTATCCTGTCCAGATAAATTAAGTTGGATGCACTGTTTTTCTTCTGTGGACACTAATTTGTGTGTTTTTAGAATGTCTACAAGTAGTGGTGAGCACTCATTTGATGTAAAGGAGCTATTGGAGATTAGGGCAAGATGTAAAGAGGTAATATCTGCTCTTCAATCATATCATAATATTTGTTATAGCATATCCATGGAAGTAATAACCTCACTTGTTTTGGATTGATGCCTAGTTGTTGTTGAATATCCATGGAAGTTATGCTGGAACTAGCTTCAGGAATTTTTTATGGCACTAGGGTATTATTTGATTCATGAACAAGTTAAATGCGGATTATAATTCACGTGTCATAATTAGGTGAATGACATTCACTGCTGTATTTGCATTTTGTTGGATGATTGGTTAATTACGTTAGAATGTAAAATATTTAAAATCAATACTATAAATATTTTTGGATTTAGTTAAGTAATAACAAGTAAAAGATGGTTTAACTAACAAGTACATTCTTTCCTTTCCACGTGCTTTGATCCATGCATTAGTACTACCTGTACTGTTAATCTACCTTGAATTCAGCATAAAATTATACTAGAATTACCGTTTAACTAATGCATGTATTATGGAGTAATATGAAACTAAGAGTGACAACCAAACATCTGACTAAATGATCCGGAATTTAATACTGGAAATAATTGGTTGAACACTTTTAAGTGAGAAATCTTATGTGCAGTAATTTAACTGTACTGGCTTTGCTTTATTCAAAAATTTGGGAATCATGTTTTTGTGGACTAGTCGGAATGTTTCTATAATAAACCAAGTTGGAGTCAATTTGGGTATCTGACTTCTTATTTTAGTTTGGCCTGCTTATATGGTCATAGCTGTTGTACAAATTATTTTCTGATAATGACTTGACATGTGATAACTTTCTTGCTAGTTAGCTTTCTATACTTCCTTTAACTTCATTCCCTTTTTGGCAGCTTAGGAAAGAAAAGGATACGCTGAGGGGTTCACAAGGTCAGAGCGTTGAACTGATCAGAGTAATTTCAAATATCTTTATCTTTGTTTGTGAATCTTTTGGTTTCTATCTTTTGGCCATTATCAATTCATCTTCAGATGTTGTAGACTAATAAAGTTGTGTCATGCCCCAAATCCATGTGACTGGCATCTGGAACTCTACCCGACCTGAGCGAACCAACCCATGTAATCATCCCTAATTATGCACTTAAACAATGAATGCAAAATTATTGAAACATTCCAATCCTTTAAGTATTGAAAATCATGCATGAATACAACCGTTAAATCAACAACATTTTTCTTTTAAATGAAATATTCATCAAAATAAAAAGGCATAATACATAAATATGCCCTTTAACTTAGCCTCATTTCACATGTATACCCTTCAACTTTGAGTGTACACAAGTAGACACTTAAACTTGTATAAAGTTGAACAAGTAGACACATGAGTCCTATGTGGCATAATACACACAAAACACCACGTAGGATGCAAATTGCCATGTAGGATGCCACGTAGGACACGTGTGTCTATTTGCTCAATTTTATACAAGTTTGAGTGTCTACTTGTGCATTCTCAAAGTTGGAAGGCATAAATGTAAAATGAGGTAAAGTTAAAAGGCATATTTATGTATTATGCCTATTGGTCTCATGCATGCATTCCATGTGAATAATAGTAGTTACAACCCAAAAGAACTGCTATCTTCTATGGAGCCTCTATGACAAGAATTAAGCTTGGAAACTGAGACAGGTCTCAGTGACTCAGAATATAACAATCTAAGTTTCACATGCCTAGTTTGTATCATACAACCGTTCCCCAAGATGTGACACCAGATTTAAAGAAATCAACTGACATGCATAGACATTGATATAAACAAGAGGCATTTATATAACAATAATCAATTTAGACATTGAAATGAAATATCAAAATAAACACATTTCAAAGTACCCATTTTAGCATTAAAGCTTAATCAAAATCATGTGAGATTTTATCATTTACCGGGAGTACTATACCTTCACCATCAAAAAATGTAAAGTCAACTAGCTTACCTAACAGTATTGTCAAAGGTGTGCTTAAGCCGTGAGGCAAGTCTCAAAACGGATTGAGTGCTTTCGTGTCATCATCATGGTTCTAAGGCATATATATTTTTCCTCTCTTTGCGGCTTCTTTTTTTATATTAAAGCTCACTCTTTTTTTGCGTAGCGATTGAAGTCCCAACGGACCTTAGAGTTTTTTTTTGCACTTTTTGCTTTTGATAACACTGGTACGTAGCAGCAAGTATTATATATCCTACTTGCTCAGGTTGTCTCATCAAAGTGTTGTATGAATCGACTCAGCCATGGTAATAAAGTAGCACAATAGTACCCACTCATGGGACACTCTACCATAATCCTAACCATAAGGTAGGTCCTACGCCTACACCGGCATGCTTAGTTTCATGTCATTACAAGGAACATGTTCGAAGCCAATCTAGGTGAATCTTGTAAGTCCCAAATTCTCAACCTTGACCTTCATAGTCAATCCAACCATTTGAGAAAAAATCAAATAAAATCCTTTCACAATTCATGGTAAAATATTCAACAAATAAATATAATCTTTAATGATTCAACAAGTGCTATTTCAATATGTAAAGGTTTTCAAAAACATTACCCATCACATTTTATGAAAATCATGACAAATAGCACCTAAACTATTTACAAGGCAAGAAATGGTGCAATCCCAATATGCTCGCCCCCACAAGTTAAGAAACACTTTAAACATGTTTTACATAAATCAGTTGCCCCCAAGAACTATCTCAAGTGGCAAAAGGTGGAGGATTTGTGGCTTAGGTCGCAGGTTCAAGCCCCACACCATGCAAAGCGAAGCCTGGTATTTAAGTGGAGAAGGGTAGAGGGGTGGGCCCATTATCCACCGAGTTTAGAAGGTTGTGATTGGTCCAAAGGGTGGGTCACAGACGGATTTCTCGGTTATCAAAAAAAAAAAAAATCAGCTCAACAATATGAATTTCGGGAAAAACTTCGAGAGGTAGTAAGTTTGAACATACGTCGAATCACTTTCCAAATTTTACCACAAAGTATCTTTTACAATATACATATATGAGTTTATGTTTATGTAAATCAATAACGCATCACAACAATACCAACTAAGTCAACTTTAGTGTCCAACACCTGAATATAATTTCATTAGTTCAGTAAGAATCCCTATTTCTCAATTCGAAAGTCAAATCCTTGAGTTTTAACTCCAATTCGTCCACCACACGTGTTATGGAACCGAGTCACTCCTTTAGAAACTAAAAACGACATTGTTCATGAGAACACAACAATATTCATCTTCTTTATCAACAAACTTTTCAATTTCAAAACTAGCTTTCTGGGGTTTCATGAAATCAGAGTTTAAATCCAACTCCTTCAAAAGTTCAGTCTACGATGTCCATGGAACATGAGTGAAAGGAATGCCTCTTTGAAGGATCCTAGATTTTTCATGACTTGTGTAATTTAAAGGTTCTTGATATTTTCTTCACAGATCTATAATTTCCATGATATTTGAGCATGAGGAAATGTATTTAATGAACCAAATCTGCCAAGCAATGCATTTGATACTTGCCTATAGCATTCATAAAGTTTGAGCTCTCCCTTCTCTCTAACTCCAACAACTTGTTCCAAACAATTAAATTTTCTCACCCAAAATACCTTATAAAGGCTATTTAAGTTGGACGCCACAAGTGACGCCTTGCGCCACCGCCGCATGTGCGTTATTGATTTCTTAAAGTTTCTCAACACCAATAGTGGCGTTTCAGCTGGACTTCACTGCCAGCATATCCTTTGTTCCAAATTTGCATTCCAACTTTGCCTCCTGTTTCATTGTTTCTTTCTCATTTTTATCACAAGAAGACGTACCTTTAATTATTCCCTTCTTTTAATTTTTGCACCCAATTCATTTCATGACATGTACCGTCTTAGTCCCAATGCCCTTTCTTTTTTTCTCATTTTGTCTCTAGGTAATCCAGTCCCAGTTTCCTTCCATTTTTTTCTTGCTCATTTTGTCTCTATGTAATCCTTTTTCCCCCCTCTTAGTCACTGCCAAGTAATCCATCGATTCCAAATTTCCTTTCTTATCTTGCCAACTGATCATTGGTTGAATGATTATCCCCATTAATCATTGCTTATTCATTGATAAATAATTATTCTCCAAAAAATCTAATAATGTTGATTCATTCAATTAATTCAACCACTTATCCCATGGAGTTATAATTTATTACCAGCTATACCAATATTAATTACAAGAGTTCCCATGACTTAGTTACGCTTGCGCGGGCCCCGCATAACTCAAATTTGATTAAATTTCATCCTTTAGCTCTAAATTAGTCCGAATTAATTATAGAAATTATTGGGGCTTCACAAGTTTTTTGACACCCAAAACTGCCTTTACTAGTTGAGTAGTACCATCTACTTATTTGGCTATAAAGCCGGTGATGTTCTGCATTCTTGTTAGTAAAATTGATGTGCTTTTATACTCCTCTGTGACAATAGTGTTGACATAGATTTAAAAATCTAGAGGAGCACAAAGTATGATCATTGCTGTTGATCTTGGAACATACAAATGTAGAATCATATGAAAGGTCTTTTGGATGTCTCCATGCGAATAGGTTGGAGCGGTTAATAGCTTTTCCTTTTTGTGTAAAATATCATTTGTATCTTACCTCCTAATTTTGCAAATTTGTGCCTCGTCTCCTTTTAGCAAGTGGAAGAACCCCTGCCCTCCCCACCCAAAAATAAAAAGAAGACAAGACAAGACTTTAGTTTTGCCTTCCAATAAATATTTACCCTTTACCCATGCCATTTAACTGCTTTTTTTTCATGTATGTTTCGGTACTTACCCTTTACCTACGCACAATCAAGTTTCTAGTAATCAAAATTATGAGGAGCTGGCACACTTTCCTCTATTACTCTTGCTAACCATGAGGTTTTATATGTTCTAGTTTAACAAGATTTATTATTATTTAAAGTTTCTAATAATCTTTATGTATGCTATATTTGTCTTATGTTGATTTCTATAATCCATAAACTAATGTAAAGAGGATGGTAAAGTTTTTCAGAAATTCGACTGCACGGCAATTGGCAATCTTATCGTATGTTGGTTCTGGGAATGGAATAGAGTAGTCTCTAAAAACAACTATGAAGTATGAACTATGTCATCTTGTAAAGATATAATGTGCTAACACAACTTATTGTCATCACAAATTAATTTTGAGTAGTTGACCACTGGACGGAAAATAACCACTATGAATACAATCAGCTTATGTTGTCAATCATGAACATTCTATTATCTAGTTGAAAATCTTGGAGACTAAGGTGAAAATTTGACTATTTCTATTAAATCTATTTTACAGAAAATAGAACAGTATATGCAGACATTATCTGAGGCCCGAGAAGAAGACAAATATCACACCCAGAAGCTGAAAAGTGAGCTGGAGAACTGTTCCCAAGAGATAGGTATCACTCCAAAATATTCTTGTTACATTATATGTGACTAATTTTTATTTTACTTGGTAAACATTCCTTATTCTTACCTAAAGTATACTCCTCCTGGACTCCTGATGCTCGGAGCCCCACGCCGTAGAAATATTCAAAAAAGGAAGAGAATTCAAGCTTATGCCACTGATAGGACTAAAATGGTAGTTGACTGTTGATTCTCAAGTTGAAGTCATCTTTTGCCATCATATGAACGTTTAGCATTTTCCTTGGAGCAATATCACCTTTTTATGGACGCGTATCGTCTTTTTCTGGTTTATATATTTTGCTTTTGTTGCTCGGACTCTTCAAAAATGTTGATGGGTGCGTATCGGATTCTCCAAAAGCAGTTATTTTTGGAGAGTCGACACGGGTGCAACAATATTTTTGGAGAGTTCGAGCAACATAGTCTTTTGCAAACTTGCACCTTTATCTGGTCATTCTTTACTAGGAATTTTCTGTAAGTCATACCCTTTATATTTTGTAGCTTGTCATATAAGATTGGTCCTCTTCAATAGTGAAAATTGTATCTATTTTATTTGTTGTTGACTTGAATTGCCCATTTTAGTCCCACCATTTCCAGTATATTCGTTGTAGATTACCTGCAGGATCAGCTGAATTTGAGGAATGAAGAGATGGATTCTCTGAGTAAGTGTGCATGCAGCCTTCAATTGAAACTTGCAAACCTTGAAAACATGGAAGAAGAGGTTACAAGGTTAAGGGAAGAGTTGGAAACGTCAAATGCTGAACGCTTATATTTGTTGCAGCAGTTGGAAAACAAAGAGTTAGAGATAGAGGGTTCAGCTTTGTGCATTGAGAGACTAGAGGAGTCAGTAGCATCCGTAGGTCTAGAGCATCAATTCGAAATAGAGAGTATGAAGCTTGATTTGATAGCCATGGAGCAGAATTATTTCAAAGCTAAGAAATCTCAGGATGAAACGGCTCAAGATAGTGCTATGATGAACGAGCTTATTCATGACCTCCAACTTCAAATTTATGATGCAGAGAAAGTTATCGAAAGTTTAGAAAAGGAAAATGTAAATCTTAGGGAACAACTCCAGACGTCTGAATTGAATGCCAGAACATTTTCTGAAAAAGTAGAGGAGCTATTTCGTGGTTTGATACCGAACAATGATGACAGCTCCTCAAGTAAAGAAGATGACAGTGCTTCTAGGTATGCAGTGAGCATATACTCAGATCTTAGTCTACCATTACCTTATTGGCTTAAGATGATGAATGATTAATGTTAATTAATTAATATAAGATCAGATGTTGGCGACAAGTTGTTGATGTGAAAGAACCATACTTATTCCAGAGTAAATTCTTAGTATGATTCATCTAATAAAGCAAATTGTCTCATGATTTTCACATTTGGTAGATGCATTTTGTAGTTTGTTGGAGATAGTGATTGTGTATTGTCATGTAGTTGACCATGCTTGTATTAAGAATCTTTCTGTGCTAAATACCTATAATTATAGTAAAGCTAAGTCATCTTTCCAACTATTTTTACATTGTGTCTCACACTATTCCTTTCATTTAAGCTGTTGTGGTGACATTTTGGGTCCACTCCTTATCAAACTGGCTTATCTAGGGCTATCAGATGTCGACTTGACTGACAAGATGAAGAAAATGGCAGGTCAAATAAAGAATTATGAATCACTTGTAAAGCAGCTTAAGGTATTTTTTGTAGTTGACATCCGTAGAAACATTTACATCCAAGTCTTAATGCGATTTAATGCTGTTGGTCCATTAATTTGAATGGGTAGGAAGAGCTGAGAATGGAAAAGCTAAAAGCCAAAGAAGAATCAGAGGATTTAGCTCAAGAAATGGCTGAGCTGCGCTATCAGATGACTGGGTTGCTGGAAGAAGAATGCAAACGTCGTGCATGTGTTGAACAATTATCTTTACAAAGAATAGCTGAGTTAGAAGCACAGGTATCTCCCTTAACATCTGTGACTTAGTATGTCCCGTTAGGAGGATCCTTTTATGAGGTCCCTGATAGATTTTCATGTGTTAACAAGGTTGAAAAAGAAAGGATGAAATCCTTCACTGAAGAAGATCAAAGTAAATCTATCACTGTTTTCAGACATGTCAGTGAAGCATAAAGACAGGTCAAATATTGTAATTTGGAGCATATCTGCTGGTGGAGCGTGTGTTTCAGGTCTGGTATCTATCTTTACTTGTATTTCTTTCGAAGTGTTTACTGAAGGAAAATTAATTTGATTAAGAGAACGAACTATGCAGCAACTGCCAAAGGAGTCTGATCAATAGTTGTATGATCGCCTTATCAAATGGTGTTATGGTTGAAAAGTTCGGTTTGCTTCATTGTTTTTGGAACAAGTTTACATGCATAAGAATGCGCTTTGTATTTGCAGATGGAATGAAGACTGCTAATGCTTGATGAATCAATGTTGGTTTTCATGTTCTAGAGACTTGTTAGTTCCAGATGAAGTGCTGGGTTATCGGGACTGCACAGTTTAGTTGGATTATGATGCTTTTGCATACAGACTCATGCTGTACAGATTTATATTTTTCTTGCTGAACCATGGAAGTATTCATGGAGGTGTTATTTATTTGAGCTTTTGGTCGAAGTTATTGGGTGTTCGAGTCCACTGAGGACAGTTTGTAATCAGTGTTGTCCCGGAAGGTGCTTGAGGAGCTTTACGAAAGGGGTGTGCTATTAGTAATATCTCTTGATTGATACTAGGATATCTCAGGATATCTCTTGATTGATATTACATATCTTAGTATCTCATTAGTGATTTAGTTTCTATTATAATTAGGTGAAGATCACAATCCTTTAGTAGTTGATTCTTTCCTTACTTGTAGTTTGCTCTCTTGTATAAATACACATACATATTAATAAAACAAATAACTTCTCTCCAGCAGTAAAGCTTATATGGTATCAAGAGCCTAAAAGCTTAACAGTTTTTTTTCCCCGTGAGAATTTGTCTTTTTCCGCTGCCACTAACAATGGTTTCAACCAATGCCTCCACTGAGAACACCCCAGCCACATCTTCTCCTGTATCTGTACCAAATTCTCCCACAATTCTCACCATGAATAGCAATGAACAGTTGATCAATATCAATGTTGTTGCTCAGGCACCTCTAAAGCTCGACAATACAAACTACCAATCATGGAGATACCAGTGGGAAACCATCCTCACTGCATATGATTTTCTCCATTTTATTGAACAACCACCAATTTCAACAGCCACTCCTTTTCATCAGCGACAAGACCATCTCATTCGGAGTGCCATTGTTGCCTCTTTATCTTCTGATATTGTTCCCTTTGTCATTGATGCCAAATCTTCCTATGCTCTCTGGCAAAATCTGACGGCAACCTATGCGAAGCCATCGCGTGCTCGTATCATGAGTCTTAGAGAGTCTCTAAGCAACTTGAAAAAGGGTAATCTCTCTATTACTTCGTATCTGCATAAAATCAAACAAATCTGCAGCACTTTAGCTTGTGTTGGCATTCAGATTTCAATGGATGAGCTCTTCCTTCATGCTCTTCATGGACTTCCAGCCGAATATAACACTATCACTGCAGCTCTACGTGCTCGAGAAACTCCAGTGACATTTGAAGAACTTCATGAGAAGCTTCTTGATTTTGAGCAGAATCTCATTCGCTCATCTTCCTCTACCACAGTTCCAATCACAGCAAATTTTGCTGCTAAACCATTACTTCACAACAACCGCTCTCGGCCCAATCATGCTTCACGTCCTGGAAACAACTTGAATCCTATGGATAGACCTGCTTCCAACAATTTTGGTGCTCAACTTGCTGGTCAAAACACCAACAGGAACCGTCCTCGTCCTCGTGTTACTTGCCAGCTTTGTGACAAGCCTGGTCATCACGTGAAGCAATGCCGAAAATTATTGGTGATTCTCTCTAATCAAGGGATCTGGATCCGATGGACATACAAGAAATAATGCTCCGTCTCAATCACAACAGCCACGTGCTAACTATGCAACTCACAACACTAGCAATGATGGAAATTGGCTTGTTGATTCTGGTGCCTCGCATCACGTCACACAGGATCTCCACAATCTGTCCCTTCACTCAGATTATGATGGCACTGAAGACATTATGCTCGGTGATGGTAAAGAACACAAAATCACCCATACATGATCTGCTTCTTTACCTTCATCTTCTCGGCCTTTAACTTTATCCAATGTTTTATGTGTGCCTAAGATGAAAAAGAACCTTATTTATGTTCATCAACTTTGTAATGATAATTATGGGAAAGAACCAGATGTATTTCGTGTAATGATCAACAAATATTAAATAATATTGAAAACCATCTATTGAAATTTCTGGTGAAGGACCCCAAACATCCGAAAAAATGTATTCCAAAGGAGCATTGCTCTTTATTGTAGAGCTGTAGAAAGGAAACTTATGCATTTTACTGCATTTACACGAACTGCAAAAGAAGGATATTTCTAAAGAAGATGAAATAGCTAAAAGCTTGAAAACTTGACGAAGAGTGGGAGAGGACGGGTGACCGAGACGTCGATGCAAGTGCTTCCAATTGGCATCGACGTCTCGGTCACCCGTCCTCTCCCACTCTTCGTCAAGTTTTCAAGCTTTTAGCTATTTCATCTTCTTTAGAAATATCCTTCTTTTGCAGTTCGTGTAAATGCAGTAAAATGCATAAGTCCTTTCTACAACTCTACAATAAAGAGCAATGCTCCTTTGGAATACATTTTTTCGGATGTTTGGGGTCCTTCACCAAAAATTTCAATAGATGGTTTTCAATATTATTTAATATTTGTTGATCATTACACGAAATACATCTGGTTCTTTCCCAATGTTTTATGTGTGCCTAAGATGAAAAAGAACCTTCCAATCCCACACTTAGAGGTTGAGTTTGAGGTTTGCTTTCGTGATTTCTAGTTTGTGGCTCCTTGTTAGGATTGTTTCCTTTTCGTGAATTGAATTTTCGCAAGAGGTACCATTTAATCTTCATTGTATAATTTGATTTCATTATTATACAAGATGTGATTCTAATATCATGAAGTTGCTCAAATTTATGTGTGTTTAATTTTAGCATTATAATATTGAAATTTGTTTGAACCTTTTATGTCATTAAATTTAGAAATAAAATTGTATAACTTGTGATTATTTGTTTTGGTGCTTGTGCCTTATTAATTTTGATGAATTATATGTTGAATTGTGTTCAAATAAGTGATAAGTTATTTTTGTGCAATAATACGGGTGTTGTTTTTATCTTTTGAGTGCTAACTTAGTTTTTTTTTTAATAAATAAATATATAAAATAAAAAATAATAAGAAAATTTCAACAGTGAGTAATAACTATTGTGCACATGTTTATGATGAAATAATAATATTATTATTACTATTATTATTACTAATATTATTATTATTATTATTATTATTATTGTGGTCGGTGGTAGTTCAGCACCACTTGATTCACCCTTAAAAATTGGCAGACTAATTTTTGTAGGTAAATTTAGATACGCTAAAAATGGTTTCAATTAAGAATGTGGTTACACATCTTCTTTGAAATACTTAAAAGAAATTCAAGGATGTGGTGACGCATCTTGACCAAATTGTTTAATAATTAATTTTTAGTAATTTAAATCAAGAGCTGTAAATTGAGATTATTAGGTGTGAGGTACTAGAGAGAAAAAGGCAGTTATGCCTCTAAATGTCAAGACCAAGAATACCGTTACACATCTAGGTTCTAAATAATAAAAATTCAACAATAAAAAAAATAAGCAAACCATGACCTATAATAATGTATCCAAAATAATAATAATAATAATTTAACATAAGTATAAGTCAATAAAAGCGACCGTGCTAGAACCACGGGACTCAAGGGATGCCTAATACCTTCCCCTCGACCAACAAAATTCTTTACCTGAATTTCTGGTTCGCAAACTAAAATAAAGAGTCATTTCCTTTTGGTTAGGAATTAAAAAGAAAATGTGACTTGGAACACCATAACTCAATTCCAAGTGGTGACTCTGAAAAAATAAAATAATCCCTCAATCAATACGGTCACTTAAATTGGAAAACCCCTTCCACGGTCAGAAAAGGGGTGTGACAAATATTTCAAATATACATAATTTTAGAAAGATTCACTAGTCACTAACAGTTATAATCAAAAATTCAAAATTCAGCACTATTAGAAAACATGAAATTAGCGATACACACATTTTTGTAGTTAAACAACAAAATTTTTATGCTAATTCCATTTAATTAGCTATAGATTAGCGATGAATTATAAGAAAATTCAATTAGTTAGGATCTTTTTAGCGATGAATTAGCTTGAGATTATTGATAATTTCCGTAACTAGTTTCATGTTTCCTAATAGTATAGTAGTTATTTTTAATATATTCATTTAATATGGTACAAAATAATCTTTTCACGCCGATCATGAGTTTTTTATTACAAAATTTAAAATGATGAATCTTTTTATCTATATAAAATATAAATTTATTGTGGGTCAAGTTTTACCTTTAAAAGAGTTGAAATCATGTCCTTGTTTTTTTTTGGAATAATTTAAGATTTAAAAGTATAATCTCAAATCAAGTATTCAAATATCAATTTAAAATTAAAACTTCATATTGCATATTCAAACGCAAACTTAGTCATTCAAAATTAGTGCTACCTTGTAAGTTAAAGTGGATTGTTATAGAGTTAGAAAAGGTATTTTCAGTAACTATTTTTTTTTTTTCAATTTGAGAAATTTGACAACAACTGAAATGTGTGTTTTGTGGTCCTGTTGATATGTAAGACAGAAGGGTGAAAGAAAAGTATAATTGTGTTCCAGGAATACTTAAAAACAATTTATAACCTTTTCAAATACTTTTAAAATTAAAAAAATATTTAAAAATTAAAATGACCTAAAATAAGTTAATTCATACGGACATTTAGAGAGAGTGTTTGAATTGGCTTAAAAGTTAGTCAAATCTACTCTCAAGTCAACTTTTTATTCCTGAAAATGTTTGACAAATATATAAAAAATAACTTAAAATAAATTTAAAATGGCTTCAAATAAGTTAGGAAGTGTTTGACAAAATAAAAAATGACTTAAAATAAGTTTAAAGTGACATAAAATAAATCAAAAATCAAAAATAAATATTTCTCTGCTTTTGACTTCAAAACTATTTTTTTAAATAAATAAAAATAATAATAATAAAATAATCAAAACGGGCTCTTACTCATTTAACAAGTTGAGAGCTGAAAGACTATCCAACAAGAAGATCAACCAATGTTGGCAGTAAAATAGTACAACATGGTATGAGTAGTTTCTACCACTAGTAATATGTACTCTCATACGCATTTGTTCTTTAATTTTCTATCCATTTTTTTTTCGTACTTCAGTTACTTAATTATAGATATTGTTCATTTCAACATATTTGTCATACTTTCTTTCATTTTTCATTTTTTTCATGACTTTTTTGCTTCCTATTTCTTTTTCCAAATTATTTTAAAATAATTTTACTTGAGCCAATCGAGTCTATCGAAATTATCTTTCTATCTTTCAAATATTTATCTTTCCAAAACTACTTATAAAATTACACTAACATATTAGGATTGTTATTGTTGTAAACAAAATGAAGTATCTATAATGTCTAATATATTACTAGCCAGACCCATGCCATATTGTAGTGATGGTGTAATATATATATATATAATAGAGTTGAAAATAACATGAAAAAAATAAATAAAAAAGTATTCAGGTTGAGACACAAATATCTTTCTCTTTAAGAAGATTCAAGCTTTTAAAAAATATTCTTGATTTGTCGCCTTCAGGATGCAACAACCCAATAATGTCGTATAACTCAAGCAACTCTAAAGTTAGTTGAAGAGTTTAAAGCTCCACAAAAAGAACATATTTCTTCAACACATAATTTCCTCCTTTTGTATAGTGAATTAGTTGAAGACTTAGAATATTTTTCTCTATCTCAACTCTCTCTCTCACTATACTAACCTCACTACACACTACAATATTTTTCACACTTCTCCTAATTCTCATTATATTTCACAAATAAAGAAACATCACTATGTATAGGTGTAGAATTTCTTTTACAAATAAATGTCAAGAATGTGGATAATCATATAATATAAAATGTGAGGTTGATGGCAATTAGTGGTAGATCATGGGAAGAGTAGTTACAAGTAGGGGTGTTTATGATTTGGATAAAAACTGATTCAAACCGAAAAATCAAACCAAATCGATTAAATAAATCAATTTTATTTGAGTTTGGTTTGGTTTTAGATTTTTAAAAACTGATAGTATTTGGTTTGGTTATGATTTTGTTCGAAAAAAATCGAAGAAATAACCGAACCTTCAAATTATATAGGGAAAAAGGTATGAAATATATCCGAACTTTGACCGAAATTGCTATAGCAATACCAAACTTTGAAAAAGAACTTTTACCCCCTGCACTATTTAATAGTATATTTTAAAGGTATACATGTGTCACGTGGACATCATAAATATTTCATCATTATAAATAGTAACGTGTCCACGTGGGCACATATATACCTTTAAATTACACTATTAAATAGTGCAGGGGGTAAAAGGTCCTCCATAAAGTTTGGTATCATAACAACAATTTCGGCCAAAGTTGAAGTATTTTTCAGACCCTTTTCCCAATTATACACATATATTTTATTATTATGAATACATAATATATTATTTTTATAAACAATTTTAAAGATCTTATAGATGTTTTTTATCAAATTTTATTTATAATTTACTTATGAAAGCAAAAATGCCCAAGATGAGAACATTTATCTTATTGGTTTCATATATATGAGTGTCTATGACAATTCTTTGTAGGACTGAATAAAGTCATTGTCTCTTCTTTCTAGGGCAAACTAGTGAATTTTTGAGGATTTATTCATAGTAAATTCAATGATTGAACGTTCTTTAATGTCAGTCATTCTAACTATTTTTTCGTTTTGAATGGATTGTTGTCACTTTTTTGACGTTTTGAATGAGTTGTTTCTTTTATTTTTGTGTATGGTTAATAACCGAATAACCAAACCAAACCAAACCGAAACCGATAACAACCAAAATGATAAATGTATATTATATTTGATTTGGTTTGGTTTTGATATTTTTAAAATCGATTAAGTTGATTTGATTTTAATTTTGACCAATAACCGATCCAAGCCGATCCGTAAAGACCCCTAGTTACAAGAGTGGCATCAGAATATTGATCACATTCTTGTCCATTTATACTCACTAACATTTACACTTAATATTTTAATCATTTTAATCTTAAAATGCATAAAAATCAACATGTGTAGGTATAATTTTACTATAAATATGAGGGCTTTGTTTGGTTTCCCTTGTCAATATTATTCTCTTTAGCTCTCTCCTCTCTCAAACTCAAAGTGTCTACCATGGCAATTTCCAAGCTTTTTTTGTCATTAGTTTTGGTTTTCTTGGTTCTAATTACTACCCTAGAAGAAGCAAATGGTGCTATTAGTGGAAAGACTAGAGAATTAATTGATATGGCTAACAAAAAAGGACCTTATTTGGGATTAGTCATTCCAAATCTATTTGAAATGAACCCTCTTCTTCAACATCCTAGTTACAAACCTGGTGATCTCACCATTGATTATGCTGGTAATTAAACTAAAACATACACACATTATTTTACGTTTTTTCGATCACTTGCTTATCGATTATATATTTACGTTTGTTTATCATCCTAAGGGAGGAGATTTCGGTTTGGACACATTGATAATCAGCCTGTCGTTTTGGTTATGACTGGACTTGTCATGGTGTGTAAATTTATATATATATATATCTTCCCTTTTATAATTATAATTGTGACGTTATACGTACGTATTAATTAATTATACGTTTTTTCTTGAATTTTTCAGCTAAACTCTGGGATAACAACACAACTTTTGTTAGCATTGTTCAATGTTAAAGGTGTGGTGCACTATGGAATTGCAGGGAATGCAAATCCATCCCTAAATATTGGAGATGTTGCAATTCCTCAATATTGGGCACATACTGCTCTTTGGAATTGGCAGGTACTTACTTTTCAATGCATTTTTGGGAATTTTACGCAAGGACGACTAAAAGTTATTGGTGTTTGATAGAAAGGAAAATATTTTTCTGAAAAAAATTGGACTCTAAGAACAGAGGATATATTAAGATGTAGAAGCAAAGTTCACGTAAACCAAATTCTATTGTGTCCAAGCTCCAAGTCTTCGAAGAACAAAGACTGACGGACTGCATGCGTAGGGTTTTCAAATAACTAACTATTGAATTTTAAGTTCCTCATATTGAAATTGTGCAATAAAGAAAAATAGTTGAAAAAATCGTATAGTTTAGGTTAAAAAATATTTGGTTGTTTTAATTTATTATATTATAAAAAATAAAATACTGGATGCAGAGATATGGAGATGGCCCTGAAAATGAACTACCGCTTGAAGTGAATGGAGATTACACAAGAGATATTGGATACTTAAAAATTTCGGAATACACAGTGAATGTGACAAAATGCAACTCACATAACAATCTTCTTAACAATGTATGGTACCAACCTGAAGAAGTATTCCCTGTATTTGACACTCCAGAGGATAGACAACATATCTTTTGGGTCCCTGTTGACCCTCTTTACTATGCAATCGCCAATAAACTCGAGGTAATACTTAGAGCTGTCAATATGGGTCATCAGTCAGTCAATTTACAAGATAATATTACATGTTGTTACTATGCAGTAGCTTCTTAATAACTCTTTTGATGTGTTTGTGTAACTAGGGTTTGAAGCTGGAAGGGTGTTTAAACGCAACGACATGTTTGAGCCATCCACCAAAAGTAACAAGAGTACATAGAGGATCAAGTGCAAGCATATACTTAGATAATGCAGCATATAGGAGTTTTATCTACAACAAGTTTGATGTTAGCCCTGTTGAAATGGAAAGTGCTGCTGTGGCTCTCATTTGTTACCAACAGAAGGTACCTTACATCGTTATCCGTGCCCTCTCCGACATGGCCGGAGGTGGCACTTCCGAGTCCAACGAGGCCTCCACCTTCATCACACTTGCTGCTACCAACTCCGTTGAAGTCACCGTGCAATTCATCAAGCAATTGTCTTCGAAGAAATATCAAGATGCTTGATTTTAAGATTTCATCATTGATGTGTATTACTAGTACGTTGAATTTTTCTAATCAAGGAATTTGTGCGAAAATAAGCAAAAATCGACAAGAAGAATTCTTGAGATCAAGTATATTGTATTCGTGATCACGTTGAATATCATTCAAATTATCACTGCACCTTAACTATTTGTAATTTTTTCTTTGGACATAATTATGTGTGCACCCAATAACCTATCTACTGGACTTGGATTTAACAATAATAGAGATTAATAGCTAATTAATTCAACTAGGAAGAACAATTTTGTTCCTAATTAGCTAGTGTCTCGAGATCGTACTCCATTATTGATGATAATAAATTTGGGCGTAAAACATGTGAATTTTGAGATCTCTGAAAAAGCATATGCCATGTATTTTTATATAAAAAAAAAGTGTGTGTGAAGATGTATTTATTGGATTCGAGGTAAACATCAAATGCATGACAATTTCGGTTTTTCTCATTGGCTTATTGTAAATTGTAATTATAGAGTAATTAGACTCAAGGTGAATATCACCATATCAGACACCAAACAAAAAACAAAAACAAAAAATGTTTTTTTCATTGTCTTGTAAAGGCCACATAAAATTAGTGTCATCAATAGATAAAGTATTCAAAGAAAACTCTTTGTATGCCATACCTATAATTATTGTACGCTACATATATAATTCTTTTAAGAAAAGTCTTTTCTTGAAAAATAAATGAAAGACATAATTAATGACATCATTAAGGAAAAAACTACATGACAGTCAATTTGAAAGAAATAAAAACGAGCATGATTTAACATTATAGTGTTCTCAATTATATTTAAATTACTTGGAAGAAAAAAGAAGCAACAAATGTCATCATTGAATTTGTCAAATTTGAAATGTTGAAGAAGGGATTTTGATACTAGGAGTTAAGCCTCATTTTTATCATTGTTTTTTTAAATTTAAAATGTATTCAACTTTGAATACATGAGTCTTAAGATATTATCTCTGGTAAATTGAATAATTAGGAGGGTCATTTTCTCAATAATTATATTTAAAATAGATAAATATGTAAAAAAAATTAAGTAAAATGATAACATATATTCACACAATAATACAAAAAAATCTCAATTTGTACGTTGTAAAAATATTTAATTTGAAGATCAATTTCATAACAATATTTAAATGAACGCATTGTCACAATAATTCAAATTTCTTTATAGAAGTTTGAATAACCAATAAGTCAAATCAGAGTTGGTGCAACAATTACACGTGTTTAATGTTTACGTTTTTTTATAATTTAACCTCTATTTGCCACTATTTATTTTTTAATTGCGACATATATTTTGGTCCCTGTTGGCCCTATTTACTTTGCGCCAAGAAAATCGAGGTAAATTTATTTATTATCACCTATGCTCATTCTTTTTAAATGTAAATTATATTCACATGCTTATATAGTGGAAAATCGATCAACTGTATTGATTGCGTCTTGGTTGTTTTAATCGACGCAAATAGTTTCTTTTACTCCATTTTTGACATGTTTAGTAATAATTAATTGATATGTTCGAATGATTGTAACAATTGTTTTTTTTTTGTTTTCCATCCGGTGTCCGGAGCCCACATTGGAGCTCCGATTAAATCTGAATCATGCTCTGCAGGGCCCATTCGAGGGTGGCGCTCACAACAAAATTTTCTCCATACCCAGGGCATGAACCTGAGACTATTGAAGAAAGCATTACATAGGAAGTAAGGGATCACTGTGTAAATAATTAGAAGTTAGAGGATTAGTTATCAAGAAGGTAGTTAGATTAGTTACAGCTTAACTGTATATTTTCCAGTTGTATATATACATGTACAAAACTTCTAATATGTAATGCAGTTCATAATTTGTTAACTCTCTAAACTCTTCTCTGCATCTAGAACATTCCCACTGATAGGAATTGTTCACCAAGTTATCTTCTTCAAGATAGCTAACATGGTATCAGAGCCACGGTAACCACTGTATTGCTTCGAGGATCTCAACTAAATCATGGCGACTGTTGATAATGAATTGCCAGAGAAGCTGAGTCACAATCATCAACTATTTTTGCATACAATTGACAATTCTGGTGTTCTACTCAGCTCGATTCAACTGACTGGAGCTGATAATTTTTCGGTATGGAGTCGAGCTATGAAAATTGACATTCTAGGTCAAAATAAACTTGGATTCATTGATGGTTCCTGCAAAAAGGAATCCTATGGCCCTAATTTGACAAATCTGTAGGAGCGTTGCATTGCCATAGTCTTTTCATGGATTATGAATTGTGTTTCGAAGGAATTACTTGGAGGTATCGTCTACTCCACAAATGCAGCTGCTGTGTGGAAGGATCTATGTGAGAGGTATGACAAGGTTGATGGATCACGTATCTTTCAATTATACAAAGAGATTGCTACGATCACTCAAGGTACCAGTTCTGTCTCAATCTATTTCTCTAAGCTGCGTGAATTGTGGGTAGAATATGATAGCTTAGCACCTGTTCCTAGTTGTGAGTGTGTGAATTCGAGAGAGTTTTCAATGTTCATGCACAATAAGAAATTACTTCAGTTTCTCATGGGACTTAATGACTCATATGAGCAAGCTAGGAGTCAGATTCTCATGATGGTACCCTTACCTACACTGAATAAGGCATATTCATTGTTAATCGAGAGAGAAAGTCAGTGTACCATGTCTCAAACGTCTAGTTCCTCTGAGTTAAATGCCTTGTTCACTGCTGGTCCAAAACCACCGATGTCTAAATCCAAGCCTCATTCTATCTCAAGCTATGATCCAAATGCATTTTGTGACTACTGCAACACAACATGCCACAGTCAGGCTATTTGTTACCAACTTCATGGTTATCCACCTGGGTATGAAAGGAAGAAGAGAGGTCCAGTCAACACCTAACAAGGAAGAGGAAGATCTAACAATGACAGGAGAACACATCTAGCTGCCCACAATGTGGTTAGTGAATCTGATCAGTTTGATTATAGTAGGGGTGTGAATCAAAGGAATAAGAGTTATGGTAGAGGCTCCAGACATCATGATCATGTTGATTATCACAAAGGAATGCATGTGTTGCATGAACAATACAATCACATCTTACACATGCTTGGCCAGTCTAATCTACAGGGAAGTACTGAAGGAGGTTCAGCCTCAACCTCAACACCACATTCCAGTGCAAATATAACCCAAGATACCTACTCTTCTGTAGGTAATGCCACTGCTCTCACAGTTAGTCCTAAAAATTCAGGATGGATTCATAGACTATGGAGCAACCAACCATATGATCCCCCATTCAGATTTGCTGGTTAACAAACATCTCTTGTCAACTAAGTCACCTAGAAGTGTACAATTGCCTAATGGTGACACTACACTAATCACTCATACAATCTCTTGTAATATAACATCACAGGACACTCTTAATAATGTTCTTCTTATTCCTGATTTTAAATTCAATTTGTTGTCAGTTTCTAAAATTATTAAGGATCTACAATGTGCTGTCTGCTTCTTTCCTGATTTTGTTACCATTCAGGACCTCTCTAGTGGGCAGGTGAAGGTGATTGGTAAGGAACTTGCTGGCCTATATCTTCTACCTACTCACTCATCTTCTAAAGATACTGTCTCTCAGGCATACTCTCATCTAGTTCAAAATGTTATTTCTTCATCAGAGTCTCAGACTGCTCTATGGCATCAACGACTAAGACACACTTCTTCCACTGTCCTAGCCAGTGCTCTTGACCTTTCTCCTACTCAATGTAGCAAGGAAGTTCACAATTGTACTGTGTGTCCTCTTGCTAAACAACCCCGATTACCTTTTCCACATAGTGTTACAATGTCTACTTGTCCATTTCAATTACTTCATATAGATGTTTGGGGTCCATTTCATACTCCAACTCGTGATGGTAATAGATGTTTTGTCACCATAGTTGATGATTGTACTAGAATGTTGTGGTTGTTTTTAATAAAATTGAAGAGTGATGTTTATGTTGTGCTTCAATATTTCTTCACTCTTGTCAAAACTCAATTCAATGCCTTGGTTAAAATCATTCGAACTGATAATGGGTCTGAATTTGTTAATACTGAGTGTCACAAGTTATATACCAGTTTGGGCATTATACATCAGCGAACATGTATACATACATCTCAGCAGAATGGTATTGCTGAGAGGAAACATAGGCACATCCTTGAGGTTGCTAGGGCCATCAGGTTTCAAGGACATATTCCCATCAGGTTTTAGGGACATTGCATTATTAATGCTGCCTATATTATCAACAGGCTGCCTACACCTATTCTACTTGGAAAATCTCCTCATGAAACTTTTCACAAATGTAAGCCTTCCCTTCATCATATGAGGGTTCTAGGTTGTTTATGCTTTGCCAAGAACATGCACATTCATGATAAACTCCAGCCGAGGAGTGTTGTTGTCATTCATATGGGCTATAGTGACCATACAAAGGGCTATATTCTATATAATGTTCAAGACAAATCTTTCTTTATTAGCAGGGATGTGTTGTTTCGAGAGACCATATTTCCCTTTGCTACTCCTTCCTCCACTGCCTGGCAATTATTTCCTCACATTGCTGCTCCTTCGGATCCTTCACCTGTATTTCCAGCTTCTTCTGCTGACTCAGATATGCCCACAGGCTCAGTTGCTCAGCCTTCAGTGTCTCCTCTAACTGATCCTCCTATGAGAAGATCACAGAGAAGTAGCAAAGCTCCACTATGGTTAAAAGACTATGTTGCCTATGTTCATCTTAGTCCTACCAGGCCACTATATTCTATTGACCAGTACGTTGGTTATGACCATTTGTCCCCCTCTTATCAAGTTTTTCTCTCTTCCTTTGGCTCTGAGGTTGAACCACACTCCTATGAGGAAGCATGTAAAGATCCAAGGTGGGTTGAAGCTATGCAAGCTGAAATTTTAGCCTTGGAATCTAATCAGACCTGACATGTGGTTCATTTACCCTCTAACAAGAGAGCTATTGGCTGCAAGTGGATTTTTAAAATCAAGTATCATGCCTCTGGTGAGATTGATAGATTCAAGGCATGACTTGTCGCTAAAGGGTTTAATCAGAGAAAGGGCCTGGATTACAATGAAACTTTTTCCCCTGTGGTTAAGATGGTGACTGTCAGAAGTGTATTGGCTCTAGCTGCTAAGGAACATTGGCATGTCCACCAAATGGATGTGACTAATGCCTTCCTCCAGGGTGACTTATTTGATGAGGTTTATATGACTCTTCCACTTGGCTTTCAGCCTCCAAAGGGCTTTAGTGTGCAGGGGGAGAAATCAGTGTGTAGGCTCACTAAATCCCTTTATGGCCTAAAACAAGCACCTAGACAATGGAATGTGAAACTCACTGAGGTTCTTATCAAGCTGGGATTTGTGCAAAGTCATCTTGATTACTCACTATTCATCAAGAAAACAAGTACCTCATTGGTGATACTTTTAGTATATGCGGATGATATGATGATTACATGCAATAATCTCAGCCTCATCCAACAGACCAAAAAGACACTACAGGATAATTTCAAGATGAAAGATCTAGGAAGTCTTGGGTACTTTCTTGGGATTGAATTTGCTAGATCACAAGAAGGAATTGTGATGCATCAAAGAAAATACACACTGGAAATCATATCTGAGGCTGGACTTAGTGTTGCTAAACCAGTTGCTACTCCCCTTGATCCCTATGTGCAACTAACTACCAGAGAGTATGATGAATTAAATGGAACAAGCAAGGATGATAAGTTGTTAACAGATCCAACAGTATATTTAAATGTCACTAGACCAGACATTTCCTTTGCTACACAGACTTTGAGTCAATTCCTACATCAACCTAAACAGTCACATCTAAATGCAGCTCTCAAGGTGGTAAGATATATTAAGAATCAAGCAGGGCTAGGTGTGTTGTTGTCCAGTACAAACACCAAACAGTTGCAAGTCTACTGTTACTCAGATTGGGGGGCTTGCTTGCATACAAGGAGATCAGTTACAGGCTTTATGGTTAAACTGAGAGGTTCATTAATTTCATGGAAATCTAAGAAGCAAGCAACTATTTCCAGAAGTTCAGCTGAAGCTGAATACAGGAGTATGGCCAGTGCAGTAGCTGAAGTAGTGTGGTTAGTGAAGTTATTCAGAGAACTTGGAGTTGCAGTTCCCACTCCAGTAACCATCTATAGTGACAGTAAGTCAGCTATTCAAATAGCTGCCAACCCTGTGCTGCATGAGAGAACAAAACATATCGAATTGGATTGTCATTTCATAAGGGAGAAAATTCAGAATGGGCTAGTTCAGACTGAGTATTTGAATACCAAAGAGCAAGAGGCAGACATGCTAACTAAGGGCTTGGGGAAATCTCAACATGAGTATTTACTATCCAAGTTTGGAGTATTGAATCTGTTCATACCTACAAACTTGAGGGGGAGTATTGAAGAAGGCATTACATAGAAAGTAAGGGATCACTGTGTAAATAATTAGAAGTTAGAGGATTAGTTATCAAGAAGGTAGTTAGATTAGTTACAGCTTAGATGTATATTTTCCAGTTGTATATATACATGTACAAAACTTCTAATATGTAATGCAGTTCATAATTTGTTAACTCTCTGAACTCTTCTCTGCATCTAGAACATTCCCACTGATAGGAACTGTTCACCAAGTTATCTTCTTCAAGGTAGCTAACAGAGACCTCTGATTAAGGGTGAAGCACTCCCACCAGTGCATCACAACCATGTTGGTGATTGTAACAATTGTTTGAGATAGGGTCACGGGAGTGTCATAGTTTTTTAAAAGTTGACTAAACCTTCAAATTGATTACTAATTTTGAAATGGTCACAACACTGAAAAAACTATCTATTATATTATTAGCATCTGCGTAGCTATATTTTGAAACTATATATATTTGAGATCGTTGATTGAGGATAGATGGACGTATGATTCAAAATTGATTGTTAATCTCTCCGAGATTCATCATTATGAAGTTGTAAGATGCTTCCTCCCAAAGGAAGTTAAATCGTAATTCAGGTCACATCAAATATAATTGTACATCTTGAGGAGAAAAAGGATGGTCGACACTTTAATTTACTAGATAGTGTATAAAATAAAATAGTATCTGGATTTGAAAGAGATGCCTGCAAATTAATGATATAGAAGTATCATCATTCATCAACAACTACATTACAATTGGAATATATTATAAGAGCTTACAAAAAGAGTGTATTATAAAATTCATCTGATAGAGATTTTACAACAGTACTATATTTTAAAAATAATTTTATTTATTTATTTATTATCATTGTTGTTATATTTTTTTACCGCTCTCCTTCTTTGAAATATATAAATATCAGGATGCTCTTTTTGTAAGTTATTTCTAAATAATTTCATCTTTTTTTTAAGTAGTGCACTCATTCTTTAATATAATAATTTCATATGATACAAATACATTTTTCATGTCGAGTATGAGTCTTTTGACGCAAAATTTAAAATGACGGATTTTTTTTTTTACAAATATAAACTTATGGATCAAATTTTACCTACATTTAAAAAGTTGAAATCATGATTTGAAATCTCAAATCATATATTTTTGGAAAAGTTGGAATTTGAAATCACAATGCTAATTATATGTCCAATAGTGATTTAAAAATAATTTCATATCAAATACTTAAACGTAAACTAAGCTTTCAAAATTAATACTAACTTGTAAGTTAAAGTGGACGATTGTATTGGAATTATTATTAACCGAATTGATACAAAAATTTGAAAAAATAATGAAATGTTATTATGACGAAAGATGTTATAACGATATTTAATTTGAGGTTATATATAACTTTGAAAGAGAACCTATGTAAGTAAGATCCGCTACAACTAGAAATCGGGGGGTGAATTAAAAAATTCCTTTAGTTGACTCACCTGTAGATTAGTTTAACAATATAAGATAAGAGTAAATGCAATAAGTAAAGGACTCAAAGAATTTTATATTGGTTCGGAACATCAATGTGGTGCCTACTTCCATCCCCTTGAGTTTCAAGGGTTTCCTTAAGAGCTTGTTGAGAACTTGGGTGTTTACAAAGTATTTCGACTCGGAGCCCTGTCTGATATGCGAATCAGATCTTCTATTTTGACACAACCTCTACTTGTATAACCTACACTTAATTAGATCTTTCTTTCTCTTTTCTTTTTCAATTGTATACTCAAGAGAATACAATGCTTTTATGAAAGACAACAGAAAACAATAGTACAAGTTTAAGTGAAGTGCGTACTTCACAACTAAGGCAGAAGGAGGTTTATATAGGTAGGTAGGCTGCTTGCTCTTGTAAGGAAAAACCCAAGGGTGTTTCTCTCAATCAAGGATATTGAGGGATTCCTTGATTGAGGCGGTTTGCTGATTCATGTCTATGATAGATATATGCATGATCAAATTGTTTTGCTTCCTTCTTGATCTTCTTGAATCTCGGCTTGATTTGTCTCTCTTCTTTCTCTTGATAGCCACCTTGATTCTTGGTTGGATTGCTGATCTTTGAAATCGTTTTTGCTTGATTGAACTGCTGCTAGGATTGTGGCTATCTTGAATTGATTCATAATTCCTCTAGTCATGGCTTTCCTTTCTTCGGTTAGATATCAGATCGTATCTTCCTTTCTTGGAACTATATGTCTGGCTCTTTTTCTTTTTGATTTCTTTTCCTGCGAATGGTACGAATAATTGTTAAGAGTCGTTTATCAAAATCAATTGGTTCTATGAGGTTATCAATTTTAACAACGGTTATCTTGAACCGTCACGGTTAAATTCTTTTTGTATTGGATCTTCACTTTCTTTGAAACGATATATATTAATGTATATACATTATTATCGTCAATATAATATGAGTATCTAGAACCAATATGATTTTATATAAATATTGTTAAAAAAACTTAGTGACTCTAGATACAATAAAAGTAACTCAATTATCGCTAAGTATTTTTATAGCAATAAATATTATCATTAAATATATATATTTTTAAAAATTATTACCATTAAATAGTGACATCTGAGGTGACAATTATTGGTTGATTAGTACAAATTTTAAATTTTATTTTTTAAGACTTTCGTACACCTATAATATGGTCTAAGAGGATATTGTCGAGTATCATGCCATAAACTAAAACTAGTGTTGTTATACAAAGACCAAACACCCTATTTTAGCCTTATTTCATTTTAACCTTTCTATTTTTTATGTATCATTTAAACACGAAATACTAGTTTTATGATTTCCTTCTTTTATTTATGTTCTTTAATTGTAGTTACTTATTTTAAAAATCGACGTGTGTTCATAACTTTTCGTAAAAAAATAATTAAAAATTAATGAAAAAACTTTAATTATTTTTTTTAAAAAATAATCTTCTTCAGAGTTTTTCTATATTTTGCGTGAAAAATAACATGCGAAATTATGTTGGTTTTCTTTCATAAAAAATCATTGACATCCCAAAGAAATCTGTCGAGTTTTAACATTTTTTTTAGTAGTGTTATTAGCAATGAACAATAGTCTTTTTTATTACTCGTATTGAAGATGAGTTTTTTTATTTGTATTGAGTTAAATTAAAATTACAAAGCTAATATTTGCTTTAAATTTAGATAGACTCGATGATATGAAAAAAATAAAATATGTGGCATTATTTAATTTAATTGAATCTTTAAGACAGAAAATCAAATCACTTTCGTCGATTTATTTTCATGTAAAAATACAGAGAAATCTCAAAAAATAATATTGTTATTTCAAATAAAATTTATGTTCGTTCCTTAATTATTATTTTTTAAACAAAAACTAACAGACAAACGACAATTGAAGAAAATAAATAAAAAATAAAGAAATCATAAAAATAACATTTCGTGTTTAAATGGTACATAAAAAATAGAGTTTAAGGATTAATTAAAATGAAACAAGACTAAGACAAAGTGTCAAAATGAAAAATGAAGAATTTTTTTTGAGATTGTGTATGTGTTTGGCCTTGTACAAAACTTTTACATGACAAAAATATATATATGTATAAAAATAGTCGAATAATTGATGGATGATGCAACGTAATATAATTATAATTACTATAAATATGAGGGCTTTGTTATTAGTTTCCCTTGTCAATACTATTCTCTTAATTAGCTCTCTTGTCTCTCAAACTCAAAAGTTTCTACATATATACCATGGCAATTTCTTCCAAGCTTTTTTTGTCATTAGTTTTGGCTTTCATGGTTCTAATTATTACTCTAGAAGAAGCAAATGGTACTATAAGTGGAAAGACTAGAAAATTAATTGATATGGCTAACAAAAAAGGACCTTATTTGGGATTAGTCATTCCAAATTTATTTGAGATGAATCCTCTTCTTCAACATCCTAGTTACAAACCTAGTGATCTCATCATTGATTATGCTGGTAATTAAACTAAAACATATACATTATTTTATGTTTTTTCGATCACTTGCTTATCGATTATATATTTACGTTTGTTTATCATCCTAAGGGAGGAGATTTCGGTTTGGACACATTGATAATCATCCTGTTGTTTTGGTTATGACTGGACTTGCCATGGTGCGTAATTTTTATAATTATAATTGTGACGTTGTACGTATGTATTAATTAATTATACGTTTTTTTATTCAATAGATCGATTTTGTGTTTGTTTAATTGTTTCAGCTAAATGCTGGGATAACAACACAATTGTTGTTAGCATTGTTCGATGTTAAAGGAGTGGTGCATTATGGAATAGCAGGAAATGCAAATCCATCTCTAAATATTGGAGATGTTGCAATTCCTCAATATTGGGCACATACTGCTCTTTGGAATTGGCAGGTACTTACTTTTTTTTGGAATTGGTATTTTACGTAGGGGTTTAGAGTTTTTGATGTTTGATACGAAGGAAAATATTTTCTTTTAAAAATTGGTCAATGAGAATTGGATTGTTGGAATCTAACAAAGTCAAAGCAATCTTTTCTCATTACAAGTAACTTTGGACTAGTAAAAGTCAATATTAGGATAGCTAAAATATATATTAAGACGTAGAAGCAAAGTTCACGTAAACCAAATTCTATTGTGTCCAAGCTCTTAGTCTCCACCAGTTTTGGTTTCGATAAAAAAATTAAAATTTTAATTTTTTTTTAAAAACGATGGATAGATGTGTCAGTTATTTTCAGTGCGAAAGTTATAAATTTTTTTTGGGTAAAGACATAGATTGCCTCCTGAACTTGTCCCGAAAAGTCAGTTACATGCTTAAACTATCATGGTGACCTATTACACACCTCAATTACTCAAAAGTAAATTTATTACTACCTTGAGACATGTAACACCACTCTTACATTATGTGGTGTATTACACTCGCTGCCACATCAACGCAACGTCAGCGTCATGACATAAATTATAATTTTTGTTTTCTTTTCTTTATTAATTTTCTTTTGTTAACTATATTTTACTCTAACTAATCCTTATTAATTATTTTAATTCTCTAATAATTATATCTTCTTCATCACTAATCCCACCCATTTTCAATTCTCAATTAATCGGAAAATCATAACCGACCCCACCTTCACTATTGATTTTATTCTTCACCACCACTATATCACCTTCAATTCTTCTTCTTTGTCACCCAACACCAAATATCACCACCACCATTATCAATATCGATTTTTTCTTCTTCACTACCTTCAATTACCTTTTTTAATGTTTGTCACCTGCCACCCATCACCACCAAACCCATAAAGCTGCTATTACCACCAAACCCAAAAATTGATTAACAATAAAAAATTCTTTAACAAAATAAAAAAAAATGAAAAAGATAGAAACAGTCAATCAAAATTTTTCTAGATAAAATACAATTATTCAGTAACAAATCTATGGGAATTAACCTAATTGCGAATCAAAAAAAATTGTGCTTAAAGATTGTGATAAAAAATAAAGAAGTGTGACGAAAATAAAGAATGAAGAACAAGAGGACAATGGGTGGAGTTTGAAGAAGAAGAGGTGTGGGAGTGGTGGTGGAAAAGAGGATTCTAACTTTTTTTTTTACTTTAATTTTAAACTGACGCGCCTATTTTTATTTTTTTTGCCACGTCAATTTCAGGGGTATGAAAATTCACTTTTGAATAGTATAGGTGTGTAATAGGTCACTATAAAACTTTAAGCATGTAACTGACTTTTCGAGAAAAGTTCAAGGAGGGATTTGTGCCTTTTCCCTTTTTTTTATAAGAAAACTCACGGAGTTCCTCAAATTTATTTTTACTTTTTACAAAAACTGAGGAACTCTGACGATTTTATAAGTGCAAAACTGCGTTGAGGAGTATAAATTAAAAATAAAACGAAAGTATTCCATCAAATAACATGTGTGGTCTAGGGTAGAGTAATTTTTATTTTAAGGAAACCGACGGGTACGTCCTCGGTTCCCTTAGACTGACTCGCCATTGTTTCTCTGATGTTGAGCCCCCGTCTTATATTATCCACACTTCAGTTGTCTAATTCTGGAGGAGTAAAAGGAGGGGGAAGGGGGTTGTTGAATTCACACATCGGTTGGGGATGAGGTTTTTGGTCTCCTTACAAATATGGTCTAGAACATCCCCCTCCCCATCTTAACTTTTGGGGTTGAATTAGTCTAAAGATTCATTTTTTCTTAGTAAAAAAAAAACATTGATTTTTATGGATGAATCAATGTTTTATCTAGATGAAAAATTAGCACCAATAATAGATGAAAAATTAAAATTTATCTAGTTTAGGTTTAAAAGTCTTTGGTTGTTCTATTTTATTATATTTGAGAAAAGTCATCAAACTTGAAAAATAAAATACTGAATGCAGAGATATGGAAATGGCCCTGAGAATGAACTACCTCTTGAAGTAAATGGAGATTACACGAGAGATATTGGCTACTTGAAAATTTCGGAATACACAGTGAATGTGACAAAATGCAACTCACATAACAATCTTCTTAACAATGTATGGTACCAACCTGAAGAAGTATTCCCTGTATTTGGCACTCCAGAGGATAGACAACATATCTTTTGGGTCCCTGTTGACCCTCTTTACTATGCAATCGCCAAGAAACTCGAGGTAATTTAAATTATTACTCTAATATTTAGAGCGGTCAATATCATGGATTAGTCAATTTACAAGACAATATTACATGTTGTTACTATGCATTATCTTCTTAATAACTCTTTTGACGTGTTTGTGTAACTAGGGTTTGAAGCTGGAAGGGTGTTTAAACGCAACGACATGTTTGAGCCATCCACCAAAAGTAACAAGAGTACATAGAGGATCAAGTGCAAGCATATACTTAGATAATGCAGCATATAGGAGTTTTATCTACAACAAGTTTGATGTTAGCCCTGTTGAAATGGAAAGTGCTGCTGTGGCTCTCATTTGTTACCAACAGAAGGTACCTTACATCGTTATCCGTGCCCTCTCCGACATGGCCGGAGGTGGCACTTCCGAGTCCAACGAGGCCTCCACCTTCATCACACTTGCTGCTACCAACTCCGTTGAAGTCACTGTGCAATTCATCAAGCAATTGTCTTCGAAGAAATATCAAGATGCTTGAGCTTTGATATGTATTACTAGTACGTTAAATTTACCTAATAATGGAATTTGTGCGAAAATAAGCAAAAATCGACAAGGAGAATTCTTGGAATCACGTTAATTGAATTTCATTAAAAGTATCGTTGCACCTTTAACTATTTGAAAATTTTCTTTTAATCGTGTCCCACATAATTAGTGTGCACCCAATAACCTAGTAGTTTAAATCAAATTTAACTACCATTTTAAGCTGAACTTATAATACATTACGAGAAAACAAGGATTAGCAATCATGGTAATTTTATTTAGCTATGAATTAGTAATTTATTATATGAAAATTCAATTAGCTAAGAGCTATTTAGATATCTCGTAGCTTTCATGTTTTCTTGCTAGTATATATTTTAGTACTTATTATACTTTTTTCTCTATTTTTCTAAAATAAAGGTTAGATAAACCACGTGTTGTGGAACGATACTATCCACTAGACTTGTATTCAACAATAATAGAGATATAATACTAATTAATTAATTCAACTAGGAAGAACAATTTTGGATGGATTCCACGAGGAAATAAAAGACAAACTCATCAGAAAAGAAAAATCTTTTGGAGAAATTATTTGAAAAGTCATGGCCATAGTACTCCTACAAATATTATTCAAATGGTGGCTTTACGTTTTTTGGGAAAAGTAGTTTGTAGGAATAAATTATTTTATAGAGGCTGCTCTTAAATAAATAAATAAAAAACAAAGCGTACGAAATCATGTGGTGATATAAGAAAATAGAGAAAAAAAAGAAGAAGTTAAGATCGACAACTTATATATGTAAATAAATTTCAAAATACGTAAATTGTTATTTAGTGATCGTATGATAAAATAAAGGGAAAAGAATTAAAAATGCCTTAACGTATTTTAAATGGTTCAAAAATATCTTCTTTCCTTTTTTTGATTTAAAAATGCCCTCAACGTTTTTTTAAAATTTAAAATTGTCCTTTATTAACAGCACAATGATATGACAATTATGACATGGATTTTCTTTACCTATTTCAAAAAATATGACCCACTTAGTCTATAAATCTATTTCAAATCTGACCCCGATTAATTTTGGGTCTTTTGTTCCCATTTGTTCTAACTCTCTTCTTTCTTCCTACCTCCTTCAGTTTGTCTTCTTTTTCCATTTCTCAGTTAATTTCAAGAAGAAAAGGAAGGAAGAACTACAAAGAATAAGGTTAGCTAAATCTTAAATTTGTTCCTTGCTGACATTGAAACGTTCAAGAAGAAAATAAGATTTATCTTCCTTTGGTTCTGAAGCCTCCTGCTTCCAACTATAAACACCACCATTCAAGCTAATGACCAACCAAAAAATCCAATTCCAAAGAAAATGAGCCATAAAATAATTGACCTGAATTTCAACAATTCTCAAGCAAAAACATCTCATAATTCCAACAGAAAGCTGAAACTGATCAATATCAAGATTCTGCTGTAAACCCACCTCTACAAACTCCTAAAAATGCAAAACATTACCTAAGTTGCAGAGTAATGGAATCAACTGTGTAAAAAATTGAAGAAACAAAAAAGTATTATCTGAAGAACATAACTAGAGGTGTTGTGATTTGCAACCCTCAATCGCCATCGTCGGATGCTACAAAAGAGGTTGAGAGTCGTCCTAAAATGGAGCTTCAAAGATAAAGATAGGTTAATATGAAAATGGGTTTTTGGGTGGGTTTAAGTTTTTGTAGTACAGATGGGTCGGATCGTTGGGCTGAATTTTAAAAATTAAGTGGACTAATAAGATAAAGTCATTTGATTGATTAAATGAGTCATCATTTATTATGTTAGTGGACTGTTAATAAAGGACAATTTTAAATTTTAAGAAAACGTTAAGGATATTTTTAAATCATTTAAAATACGTTAAGGATATTTTTAACCCTTTTTCCTAAAATAAATTATTTCATGTTTTTTTTAAAATTATTTATCGTGTTGCGGGATGGGTGAGATTTATTATGGTAGATATGTAATTATATTAAAAATTAATATTAATTCTATAATTATTGTTTGATGGAAATCCATATTTGATTGTGTTGTTGGTTCAAAAAGAAGTAGGAAACATCAAAGCCCTTTTAACAAGTGATTACACATTTTTTACTCTTTCTACAAATTCAATCGAAAAGATATCAATCAATAAAATATTATTTCGTGAAGCCGGACAACGATAGTTTAAGAGCAAATCAAAATTATAAGAAGGATGCGAAAAGTTTTGTGAAGATAGAGAGAGATTTTCAAATCAGACTTTAAATTAATGTGCCGCGTGTTGAGTATTTTTACCCAAATTCCAACATTTCAAATCAAATTTGAAACCATAAAAATAAGAATCCTTTCACTTGATTTGTTAACTGTTGATCATTAAATTATTAAAAAATAAAGTTGATTTACTAATTGTAAAAATCAAAATAGGCATCAATCTTGTGATCATGATCCTCCGTATATGTTGTAGGGACTCTTGATTTGTATAAATGTTGTTATTCTTTGCCGTGTGAGCTATTTTTCGCTTGTTTGTAAGTTATTGTATAGTTTCTATAAATTTATTTTAGGATAAATTAAACAAAAATAGCCCTTTGATTATTATTATTATAAGAAAAATGACTCAATTATTGCTTTATTATTGAATATAGCCATATCTTTGTGTTTTTTTCTTTGTTTTTCGCTTCGTCCTAGCTATTCTATTTTCTGATTTTCTCCGTCGTTTTTCTTCGTTTTCTATTTTCTTTGTTTTATAATGTTTATAGTGAAATTCTGAGAATTTCATCAAAAATTTATGATTTTAACAATACTTATAAGTTATAACAAAACAGAACTAATGATTTTGTCTTTCGTCTTTGTCTTCGTCTTTTTGCCATTAATGATTTCTTCTCTCCTTCCTTCTTCTTCTTTATTTCTTTGTTGTTTTCTTCCTTCCTTCCATCCTCCTCCTTCTTCTCCTCCGTTTCCTCCTCTTCCTTTTTCAAAGCTTGATTTTAAAAATTGATATGTCGCAAAAATAAATTCTTTTAAATGAATAAAATTCCTCTTGAACTTGGCGTTCAAACTTACTTTAACATTTTGACTGTAAATGTAACGCCCCAAACTCAAGGGGTGCAATTGGCTCCTAATGCCAAAACTCAGGCTCGAGTCGACCCTGCTGAACCATTTGCTACTAGCGCATGGCAGCCACACGCAATCAAGAAAACAAACAAGTATTGTCACGACCCAAGTCTACACCCTGGACGTGGCCGGCACTCAAGAACCATTACTGGTCCCCAAGCGAACCCTCATCCTGGCTGACTACAAGCGGAAGACTAACTTAAGCATGCAAAAGCTTAAAACCGAATAAAATTCAATAAACTTAAATAGAAAGCTTTAACTCAAAAGAAAACTCTGAATAAAATAAACTATTCAACTCGCCATAAAATAGGAAACTTAAGTCTTTAAAACATTTAATGAAATAAATGAATAATACAGACTTCTCAACTATACTGACTATCTATGAAGCCTCTAACTGATAAAGATGGAAGTCGGGACAAGACCCACGACATCCTGACTAAACTGAAAAGTAAATGAAATCCTCCGAAAACAAGGAGGCTCACCATAGCTAACTCGAACTCCTGAATGTATCAATGAAGCTCCTATTGACGATCCTAATCAATACCTGTGTCTGCATCATGAGAAGATGCAGGCCAAATGGCTCAGTACGTGGAATGTACGAGCATGTAAGGGGAATTCTAAAGCATAAACATAAGCTTGAAACTTGATAAAAAGGAAACATACTTAACTCTTTTCAATCTTACTCAACTCAAGGAATACTCCAAATTACTCAAACTTACTCAACTCAGAAGTACTCAAGGATAAGATACTCAACTCAAAGATATGTTATTCGACTCTGGGTACTCAACTCTGTATACTCAACTCAATATAACTGAACTCATTTCAAGATAAAGCAATTTAAAATAAGTGCAATATAAAGAAATAAACTGTTTAAAAACATGCTGAAAACTCTGTGTGTATGCAAGGATACAACATAACTCTGAAATGTATGTAAAAATACAATAAACTGATGTATATAAAAATA
>JAJOOS010080145.1:0-15118 GCA_029582725.1 Solanum chiquidenum | reverse complement strand
CTATATTGGTATGACCTGTCAGTATTAAATCAGAAAGTTAACAAATTTGCCCAATTGACAGCTAAATCTTATGACATTTGTTTCTCCTTTTAACAGCAATTTGCGCAATCTGCAAAACTCATTTTATGCCTATTCTTCTGTGAAAATTGCTCAAAACCAAGAGTTTGAAGATGTTATAGATAATGGATAGTGGATACAGTGGAATATTATAGAATAAACTAATAGATTGTTGTCTGGATTTCAGAGTAATCTAAAGCCTGAGTAAAACAAAAATATCAACAAAGACAAACCCCATGGGATTGCAATCTAGACAGCATTTGGTTAGTATCATAAAAGTACTGCTTGATCATAAAATTCCTACATTTTAGCAACATTTCTTTCTAAATGAATTTTGAACAAAGTTTAAACCAGCTAACTCATCCTAACTTAACTTGACCATGACTTTTTTAATTTCACTTTCCCTTTGCTGCAAGGTGCACCTCTATCTAATGAGAACCTCAGATTGTATGTAGTTCCAACAGGAACTATAGTATGCATGTGCATGCTTCTACCAGAATTAGTAGAATATTGATTGGCGTAATTATGAGAATTTTCAGGAAAGAATTTTCGATAGATAATTATGTGAGAAAATGATTGGGGTAACATCTCAGATGATCAACTTGTTATAGACACAGAATATTATTTCATGAGATAACCAATAAAGCTGAAATTGCAACCTAAGGGATGAATGACAATCTTACAGGCATATCTTTATATTTTTTCTCCAGAAACTCCAGATCTGGCAGTACATGCATACAGTTAATGCAGCAATAAGTCCAAAAGTCCAAAAGAACAACTTTTCCTTTCAAATCCTGCACAAACATAAAAATGTTTCAGGGAACGAGTGCATAGCATAGAAATATCATCCAGAACTCCTCCTTTTTCCATTTTCTAGTATGTGCAACTTAGAAACAATAAGATTAAAAGTACTATTCAGCATATTAGAAATTTTTCAAATTCATAGATGATGGGCAGTGTTACCCAATATTTGTGTGGTGGGAGGTAGCAAGTACCTGGTGGAATAGTCAAGGTGTGCCACATGCTAGCCCAACCACCACCATTTAAAAAAGAAAAGGTATTGATCACTAAAAGTTTTTTGCAGCCAATGTCATTGTCAAAAGATTCTTAACATTGTTCAAAAGGATAGTGTGTGGCCACATTACAATAGAACGGTATATTATGAAGCAACATAATATTATATTTGGGAGAAAGTCCTCTCCAAGTTTGAAGAATTTTATACACACATAGTCGATGGAAAACATCAATTAGAAAGTAGTAGATAACCAAAAATTTCCAGAATAATATTTGCATGAAGACTAGAGAATGGAAAAAGAACACAAATATGCACATTTATGAAAATAAGCAAAAAGAAAAAGAAATAAAGTTGCCATAAGAAGCAGAATTGAAATATGAAATTATGTATTTACCCTGCCTAGCTGAAGGGGGGCTGTATTCAGCCAATCAAGTTTAGATGGGAACTCGGGCACGATAGTCGTAGATTTCCTAACAAAATGCAGAATATTAAACATGATAAAAAACAAGTTAGGAATCTAAGAACAATTAAAGAGAAGTATATCAAGATCTAAGGACTCAAAAGATGCCAGAAAGCATGCAACATATATACGATACTAATTTCATAATTTAGGAAAACCGCAACCTTCTTTATTTATAAAGCAAAAAAAGTTGCTGTTTACATGAAAAACTTTACCTGGCATCCACATCAGAAATATAGTTTACAAATTGTTGAATCCTCTGTGAACTGGATGCATCTGCAGGGGCAATAGACAAATAAAAATAAATCTCCTTCCATTATCTCAACTATCACCGAAAAAGAAAAGAAAAAAAAAAGCATCCCATACTTCATCTACAGAATGGATAAAAACCACATTAGAAATGCCAAAAAAAAAAAGAGAAAAAGATAATGTCATCAAGGGAAGTTTCCTACAACAAGAAGAATGGAACAACAATGAAAATGAAGAGAAGAGAACAAATACTTCATTGTAAGAGGGGTAGACCTTCTTTCTGTTCAAAAGGAGGATTGTCTGTGCCAAATAACAAGTTCCAGATAGCTTTTGGAGATGTATACTGCATTGCCTGCATAAGGACAGCAGAGCTTGCAAAGATGAAAACCAAAATAAATTAAAAGGATACCTTATGCTTTCTTTATTAAATTCTATACCTTCCAGTTTGTAATAGTGAAGAGGAGACAGGATGCAGCAATTCCTAAACTTCCATATCTTACAACATTTCGTCTGGTAACCTGCACCCTGTCCATAAATTATTTCTGCAACCTCACGACAACATTATACCAATTACCAAATGCCCTAAAATGGCCATCTCATAAAGGCATATGGACCCTTTTGGGGGATAAAAGTATTCCACTTTGCAAACGAGAGGATTTCATTTGTACGAGTATTATTCATGTCACTCTAAGCATATTTGACTTTTTGTTCCTACATGCAGCAAAACAAAGCATGTAACTTAGTGATTATACATCATGACATAAAATAGATTGATAAGGATGTAAATCGCCAGTATGCACTGTTCTTAGCAATTCAACTTAATCCAGGTAAAGTTTTTAAGAAAATAATTTCAAATGGACAAAGAGGGAAAGAGAAAAAGAAGGAAAAAAAAGATGAATCTACGATTGCATACAGCAATTTGAGGTATTAGATATCAAAAGTGGTCATGATGATGCAGATGATCAATATATTGATTCGCTCTTACCCTCCCATCGAGGATATGGCACCACTTGTTACATAATTATCCAGCTCTGTGATACTCCCTGTCATAATGGAATCAGGGGAAGAGAGAGCTAGATCATTAATGGATTGAGATTCTTGCACCATCACATCTGCATTGTTTGTCATCATTAGATTCATTTTATAGTAAGCATAGAAAGGGAGCCACTATTAACTACATATATGTTGGAGAAACACTAGAACTAGCAAATTTCCATCAACTAAGTAAAAGACAATAGTTAGCAGCTAAAGCATACAGCCTAAGGGAGCAGAGAACAGGATATCCTTCAACAAATTATAGAATCATTACAAAAAAGAGCTTACTCGCAAGTTTTTCCATTAAAAAAAAAGAGCTTCAGTAGTCTACATTTGTCAATGGTACATGAAAAGGGAAGTTCTTAACATGTTGGTGAACTACATACTATGGCTACCAGAGCCACCATTGAGGATATCTTCAAGTGAAATATCGCTTATCTCCTTTCTGATGAGTGATGGCTCCGCTGCTTTTAGAGTATCTTCTGATAGTGTTGTCGTCACTGCTATACATCTGCAAGTAAGTCAACATACTTAAGAATGTAGAAAAAATGGAATCAAAATGATCAGTAAAAAAGAGGCAAAGAGGTACATTAGAATGATGCTGATACAGATTACTGATTCAGTTGACAGACGCAACAAATGAAGGAAAGTTCAAGTACGGTTGGTGATACCAACAACCTTGAACGAGTGTACATAAATCAACTATATAAAGAAAAGGCACTCAGACGCAAATACCTCATTTTCGCAGCTTTGGCAGCTTGTACTCCAGCTAATGCATCTTCAATCACAATACACTGTCAACATAGAGGATTATGATAATGTTTACCAAGGTCGACAAACAGGACACTGATCTACTTAACACTTCAAAACTTCATCATCCTCGAACATGAACCTTCAGCAATTCATAATGCACCCCCATTTTTATATCCATATTTAGAAAAACTGTTCTGACTGACCGAATGACAATTGCGCATCTCTTTCCCATCCAGAAATATAATTTTCAACATAAAAGTTGCCGACATATTTATCAAGTTTTTAGTATCTTCTTTGCTTAAATTTTGTTTTGCAGCTAACTTCATCTGATTATTACAGTCATTAATGAAATATAGGTAACTTTCAGTTAAACAGAACGTGAATGTAAACCTCAGTGATATCTTAGTTGGCTATAAGTTTCTCATCAGATTAGTACCATATACTACCCACAGCTAAGTGTCTAAAAAGAAAAAAATGTGATGGGTGGTAGCAAAGCAGCATTGCACATCCTGGAAACTACCTCACTAGTGGGAACATCAAGAATCCGTGATGCAGCCAAGAAAATATCAGGAGCAGGCTTCAAATTTTTAAAAGCATCAGCAGATACAATTGCATCAAATCTGTCAAATCAAAGAAAAAGGATATGAGGTCAAATATAAATAGAAGGATAACTAAAGACAAAGGCGAGGGAGGAAGGGAGCTTTCAATTATTTCACTGCAAACCTGTGTTTTTCATCCGAATTGTACACTTTAACCTCAATAAACTACTATGTCCTTGCAAACTACATTATCAACCAACGCATAGTGTGTGTGTTTGCATATATACCATGAAGAAATGGACCTTGAATGTAACTCAACCACAAAAAGTTAGCTTATAAGGGGAGGATTGCTCAAAACCATATAAGGAGACCCCCCCCCTCGGGACACACCCAGGACTAGAAAATCTAAGCACGGAGAACGTAACACGGGGGATCCATATTGAGAAAGAGAAACATAACAACAGGGATCACAACCTTTGGAGTCTGAGCGCCTGATTCCATGACTAACAGATTCACTATGTCAACAAAATGTTTATGTCCAGCAATTTCCTCGGCAGAAGTTATACCAAAAAAGCCAAGTGTCTCAGGAGTAGATATCAGGTAGTTCTTTAAAATAAAACATATCTATACTGATAATTTAAGTAGATAAAATTCTTGCTATGTCTGATTCAGTACAATCCAGTGTTTCTTGAATGCCAATTATAAAAGGAATGAGAAGCAACTATTCACAGCTAAAGCGCATTATGTTAACTCACATCGTTATTGGTAAACCAGCTGCAGCCAAGTTTGCATCAACTTTAATCCGGTCAGCACTAGATGCAACAGCAACTTTGAGACCACTGCTTTTACACTGGCGTACCATATCACCAAATTAATGAAAAGTAACAAAAACAGAAAGAGCAAGACCACATATAGTCATGTCGCATCACAGGTTATACATACCTGAGAGACAAGTTCAAAGGCACCAGGGAAACCTATGCCCGAATTCGGTTTTGCATACTACAAATGATTGTCAGTTTATCAATAAAATTGTCAGTTCTGGAGTCAGTTACCACGACTTAAAGGAAAGTGCTTTACAACAACAACATACAAAGTGAAATCTACTTTGAGAGTAGATATTCGTAAATATATGAAATGTCAATCACCTTTAATAAATATATCTCAAAAAACCTCTTCTTGGCAGCCTCAGTATCAAATCCTTCAACACCCTTAGCAGCAGCAACACCACCTAAGAAGTTTGCTTCACCTAATATATTTCAAGGGTAAAGGAAAATGAAAAGGAGAAAAAGTCATTGAGAAAATATGGCAAAGGAACAAGGTGTTACACAATCAAAGACTCATTTCCTAAAGGATAGTAACATCAAACTAATTTTTTTTATCACTTGGGGTCGAAAAGAAGAGTAACTCGAGATCAGAAAATTTAATCAATGTATGGATCCAATCAAAAGAACAAGTTTTAGACAATATGGATGATTTTGTGAGCACAAGTGTTTCACATGGAGAAGGGTCCTAATTTAACATAGTGAATGAAAGAATTCACCTAAGGCCTCGGCAAGCTATATGCATGAAAGTAAGCAAATGATAAGATCTACAACCAGAATCAAAACCTATAATTTAAGGGGAAAGAGATGATGCTTTACAAAAATCAAATACTCAATGAGGTAGATGAAGATTACTAGTTTCTTACATAACAAAGTTCCCATGGAGGGGACTGAACAGAGATTCTTGATAATTTTATTTTTTTTCCATATTACATTATATGTCTTATTACTTCATCAAATTCATCAGCATGCCTTTAAACAGAATGACCAATGGCTGAGGTAAAACCTTAAAAGATATAATGAGGCAATTTGAGAATAACATTGAACCGTTAAAAAAAAATCCCATTGGACTGATGCTTTACGCTTTATCCTCGACTTCTTAAGGCATGATTATCCAAAGAAGCTAGCGAAGTCAACAAAAACACTCAAAATTGTCCATGGTTCCCACAAACCTATAAATCAAGAAACTACTTTTCAATCATGAACTAGTAGGTATTGGTTCAATAGTTCAAGAACCAGTACGCTGAAATAGTACACTGCGGGAAGCAATGATAATTTTATACCCATCTTTCACATAAAACAATTAAAAAAAATCAAGAAGGGAAAATCCAAATACATATAAACAGATTGACAAAGAAACCTTTGTCCCGAAAATTCAAAGTACGCAAATAATCAAGAAATTCCCAATAAAGAGAGTACTCAAGAAGAATACAAAATTCAAAAAATTCAAAGACAAAAAATAAAAAAGAATGTAATAATCAAGAAATTCAAGAAGAACACTGAACCATAAAAAATTGCCCATTGGACTGATGCTTTACACTTTATTCTCCGCTTCTAAAGAAGCTAGTGAATTCAACAAAAACACCCTAAATTGTCAATGGTTCCCAAACATACAAATCAAGAAACTACTTTTCAATAAAGAAACAGTTGGTGTTGGTTCAATTGTTCAAGAACCGATTGGTGTTGGTTCAATTTCTCAAGAATCAGTTGGTGTTGGTTTAATTGTTCAAGAACCAGTTGGTGTTAGTTCAATTGTTCAAGAACCAGTACCAAAATTCAAAAGAAAATAAATAAAAAGAATGTAATAATCAAGAAATTCAAGAAGAATAAGAATTTACCCATGCCCATGAAAGGAACAAAGTCTTCAACGGTAACTTGAACACCCATCTCAGCAAAAACATCCACAGCCGCTTTTCTTGATGATTCCTCACTATTGCAAAGCACACCATCCATATCAAACAACACAGCCGACACTTTCCCCCATTGGGTATCCGATACATTCTTTTCTTCCAATTTTTGGGAAGCACTCACCTTTAAACCCGTCTTTCTTGATTCAAACTCCAAGATTCTGAAGGGTTTTGAAAGAAATTGAAAGGATAATTTGGATCTTGAATTGAAAAGTGTAGCTACTTTGGGTTTTCCATGACTGTAAGTGGGCAGTAGAGAGGGTGTAAGCCTTAACGCCATTTTTTCTCTCTTTTCTTTCGACCTTTGCTTCTACTGAAAGCCTTTATATACTATTGTTATTGGGTGGCGGGGAAGGGGATGCCGTTGAGTTCCCGCGTGATTGTACTATTTTACCCTTTTATCCGCTTTGGAAATAAACGGATAATTAGAATTTATTTCTTTTTTTATGTGACGGAAAATTTTGGGTTTTTAAGAAAATAATAATTTTCTATTTGTTATATATGTATTTTTTGGTTGATACATGAATACCTTCCACTTCATATTATTGTTGGTGTCAAATAAAGCTGTCACAAATAAGAAAAAATTAGATAAAATTTCATGGTTCTCAAGTCATCTCAGTAATTACTACGTCACACTTTTGAATATTTAAATAGATTATATAATACTTTCAAGTTTTTCATAAATATACTCTGAAAAATTTATCATATCGATTTCTTTACAAACAAAAATTATAAAAAAAAATGATCGAGTATGTCTTTCTATAGATATTCATACTAGAATATTCATTTAATTTTGAAAACATCTGAGGTTTAGGCTACATTATTCTACAACTGAGATATTACTTTTTGGAAATCATATTAATAAGTAGTAGTATTATATTGTACACTTCTTTTTCGAATTTTCAATTATTAAAATCATGGTAATGTTTTTTTAAAAAATTCACGGTAATGTATTTTTTGAAAATTCACGGTAATGTTTTTTTTTTAAAATTACCGTCAATATTAGAGTGAACATTATGTTCTAAAAAGTCATGGTAATGGTTTTTTTTGAAAATTCACACGACTCTTTTTTGTTTGTTTGTTAGAAGACATTTTTACAGCAGACAGTCTTATGTTTCGTCTTAAAGGATTTTGCATCTTCTTTTTTTCCTTAAAAAACAATATTTTCTAAGCAATAAAATTTACTTCCTAAAAAAACACGATAACTAAAGGGAATTAATACAAAGCTTACGAGATAGAAACAAAAACAACAAAACAATGTGATAATTAAAACACAATAAATAACAGACTGTGATAGATATCAAAAATTAAAAGAATCACAATAATACAACAGGGACAACAACAAACACCAACAAGCCTATGCCTCAAAAAGTAAAACAACTATATACATCTCCAAAACATCATGCTAAGGTTGTAAGATACTTACTGATAGAAAGCTAATCTTCCAAAACCCACCAAGGTAGCAACTGAAATCGACTAGGCAAAACCCATCTGAATTATGGGGTTACTTGTCTTACCATTATTTGGTATTTGTACCGTGGACTCAATAAAGGATGCATTAGGGAGAATGTTGCTTCCAGTATCAGCTTATGAAGTCACATGATCAGCAAGTTTGGATTTGTTGTAGTTTCTTTGTTCTTATGCTGTTCATAAGCAGCCATTTCTCGGATATATCTTTCCTTATCCAGCTTACTTGCTTCAATATAAGGCTGCAAAAGTTAAAAGGAAACGATGAACAAGGAAAAAAGTTTTACTTCCCACTTGTTACATGGAGCAATGTAAATTTGTGTATGTTTGTTAAAATAGAAGAAAGAAACATGAATGCTTAAGTGGTACATAAAGTACATAAATGGCCAAAATTATGTTTAAAGAAACATAAGAGGTGATTCATATCATTTTAAATCTGCTAGCAACAATATGATAAGTACTTCATCGTACCTCTTTGTCATTTTCAGACAGAGTCTTCCAGGCATTAATGGTCATATCTCTGATTTTCTTAGAACCAGAACTCTCCTTAAGTACTTTCTTTTGTCTTTCACATTCCAACTTGACATACATCTGATATGAACTCCTTCCTCTTATTGGAGCACCGGGGTCTTTCCTCAGATATCTGTTGGTTGATGAACTCTGAGATTTTTTCTCTGGTGTCTGGCCCTACTGAAAGAAAAAATTCTGATCAATTTGAGTCCTGACCTAAGAAAATATGACAGTGCCTGAGGTAACAAACTCAAATTTGAGGTTAACTTTAAGACATTGCAAGGACTAGTATCAATTCATGACTCCTCAAAGTAATTGCATAAAGAGAAACTTAGATCCAAACAAATACAATCTTCTACTCTGAATGGAACATGCCAGGATAGATACATGTCTTTTAAGGTTATTGATGACTTCTATATGGAAGCAAATACAATCTTCTACTCTGTATTTTGTTTTTTTAATGAAAGAGGTAAAAAAACTTCTATTATGTATTGCTGCAAAGATTAATCTTGATGCCATACATGTGTCTCTAACTTTTTCATCTGTTCCCCTTAACTTTCCCCCTCATTTATCTCCTATCCTGTTTTCTTTTTGGCTTAAACATTTCTTCATCCAAGGGAATTCATACATGTCATATACACCAAAATAGAATAAATATTTGGCATTTAAATCATATCCAATCAAAGAGGCGATCAAGAGTGATACAGGAGTAGTTCAAGTAAGCTTTTGAGGTGTGAGTTTGTTGTGGGAAGTATCTTTGTATTACAACTCTCTCTCTCTCTCTCCCCCCCCCCCCCTTTTTATTTTTGTCTAGACAAGTCTGGTAGATATATATATTCATGTCACTACATTATTAGAAATCTACCAATTCCTTTTCACAGTTAGACCACAAAAATAGCAATTCCATAATGTTTAGTCTCTACAACTGTACCAACTTAGGTCCATCCCCAGCTTTATAGGACATAAAGCACGAGTGTGTCCATTGATGGTTTAAAGAAACTTTCTTGAAAAGTGACATTCCAATGAGAAGTTCCGAAGCTTAAAGAACTGTAAGTCTTTGTGATAATGAAGAATAACAAACCTGTCGAAACTAGGTGACTATCATTCTTGCACTTCCTTTTTTCTACTGGACTGTCCCTATCATTAGAGTGCAAAGTTACCACAGGAGATGACCGATCACAAAATTTCCTCTTCCCCGTGGAGTCATCTGACCTATCAGCAGAACCGTGTTAATTCCTCGTTATTTTTCACAATACCTCTCAGATACACTTCTTTGCTGATTGAAATATGATACAGTGAATAAGCTTATGTTATAGAAGAAAAGATCCTTCTAAAAGATGACGAACAAGGAGAACAAGTTTTTGGTACTCATTTTCAATAGTTTCAATATGTTGTCTGTTGTCCCCTTAATCATCTCATAAACAGCAACTAGTCATCAGATATGAAAACTAAGGCATCAATAGATATCAGAAACACGCAGAATCTTAAGTGACTATTTTAGATAAGGTCTAATCAAAAGTGACTATTGACTACAGCATATTTGCTCCATTTGTGCACTCTTTGTGGACTTACTCTGCCGTGTAGTTCAGAGAACTATATCCATCAAAACAGTTTGTGAATGATTTCACTGATTCTTCAGCATGTTCCTGGTTAATTTCATATGTCTAAGAATAAGTGATGATACGCCCTTTTCACGCAAATTTATGTAAATTCTACCAATGGTAAGCTCGAGATACCATCTCCTCCACTATACCAAAAAGGTTTTCAATGAGTAAAAAGGAAAAAAGGATCCCCCAAAATGCTAAACACAATTCAGTAATATTATAATGATGTTAGAATAGAATAGGAAAACACAATCCTACACAAAATAGGAATAGTTTATAGTCTCCTATTTGATAAGGAATTGTATTATATAATGTCTATAAATAGGGTTCTCTATGTAATTATTAGAACAACAATTCAATAATATTTTTCTCATATATCTCTCACATGGTATCAGAGCATTGGTGAGAAACTTGCCCAAAAAAATAATTTTTTTTTTAAAAAAAAAAAAAAGAAGTCAAAATCCGGTGACTGTCAACGGCTGGTTTGCATTGTTGTCTTGTTTTTACAAGTGTAGTGCGACAACCCACACCACCACGAGGTACGGAACACTCAGGCGAGCAAACACCAGTGAGCTCCTCTGAGTTTCACCAAGTCACGCGCCGCCAGGAGTTTCAGGGTCGCGTCACCACGCGCCGGCGCGTGCGACACTTCCGGCCAGTTTTTTCGACCAATTTTTTTTTTCATTGAGGTCGCCTCTCCATTTCGAGGCAGACTGTATATTTTATTTTCTTATTCCGAGCAGTCAGACCTAATTTCCGGCGACTGCACCCTTTTTTTCCATATTCTGACCAGTCTTATTTTTTTTTCCTCTCTAAATTCATAATATGTCTTTAGGGATTGATATTTTTGGCTCCAAGAATATAGGTAGTTCAAGTGCTATGATCACTTCAAAACCATTAATGGGAAGCTCAAACTATTTAGCTTGGGCTTCCTCGGTTGAGTTATGGTGCAAGGGGCAAGGCGTTCATGATCACTTAACCAACAATACTTGTGTGGTAGATGAAAAGACAAAGGCTAGTGAGACAGATAATAACGTCAAAGCACAATGGGAGGTTGATGCTCAATTATGTAGTCTCCTATGGCAATCTATCAATTCCAAGTTGATGCCCTTGTTTCGCTCATCCCAAACATGTTATTCAGTTTGGGAAAAGGCTCGTTGTTTATATACTAATGATATATCTCGATTCTATGATGTGATATCTAGAATGACTAGCTTAAAGAAACAAGAATCCGATATGTCTACTTACTTGGGTCAGGTACAATCAGTCATGGAGGAATTTGACACGTTGATGCCAATCACTACAAATGTGGACAAACAACAAGAACACAGACAGACGTCGTTTCTAGTTCTTACACTTGCTGGACTCTCTACTGACCATGATTCAGTGTGTGATCAGATTTTAGCTAGTCCTACAATTCTTACAGTTGATGAATTATTCTCGCATCTACTTCGTATTGTCGCGCCTCCTGGTCACAAAGTAGTTTCATCACCGACCCTTGATTCATCTGCTCTCGCATCTCAAACCATAGAAAAATGAGTATATCAATCTATGGAGAATCGATGAGGAGGAGGTCGTCTTGGAAAACCTCGATCCAAGTGTAGTTATTGTCATAAGTCTGGACACACTCGTGACATATGTCATAATTTGCATGGTCCCCTACCCAGTTATGATCTTGCTACTCTAAAGGAATATAATGAGTTCCTTCGTAATCGTGCAAGTAAGCATACATCATCACAAGAAGCATTTGTTGCTCCGCCTGATCAACCATCCCATAATGCTCATATTGCTCAATCAGAATATGATGAGTTCCTTCAATATCGAGCAAGTAAGCAAACGTCTCCACAAGTAGCTTCGATTGTTCAACATGATGTTGTTGTTGCGGGTAATTATTTTGCTTGTGTTTCACAGTCTAATACTCATGGGTCATGGACTCGGGCGCTTTTGATCATGTTTCTGGTAACAAATCACTTCTGTCAGATATTGTTTATTCACAATCTCTTCCTGCTATTACTTTGGCCAATGGGATACAAACAAAACCAAAAAGGGTTGGAAAAGCCACACCCCTATCTTCTGTCACTCTAGACTCTTGTTCTTTATGTCCCTAGTTCCCCTTTTAATCTGGCATTTGTTAGTTGTTTGACACGTTCCCTATATTGTGGCATAACCTTTTTTGATGATTTTTTTCTCATGCAAGATCGCGGTACGGGACAGACGATTGGCACAGGACATGAATCACAAGGCCTTTACTATCTTAACTCTTCAAATTCCTTCACAGCATGCTCTGTTACAGATCCTCCAAACCTCATTCACAAACGTTTGGGACATCCGAGTCTATCTAAACTACAACAGATGGTGCCTAGTTTATCTAGTTTGTCCAAATTAGATTGTGAGTCGTATCAACTTGGGAAACACACTCGTGCCACATTTTTACGTGGTATTGAGGGTCGTTCAGAGTCTATTTTTTCATTAGTTCATTCTGATGTTTAGGGTCCTAGTAGAGTCAGTTCCACCTTAGGATTTCGTTATTTTGTTAGTTTCATTGATGATTATTCGAGATGTACTTGGGTTTTCTTAATGAAAGATCGTTCTGAGTTATTTTCTATATTCAAAAGTTTCTTTGCTGAAATAAAAAATCAGTTTGGTATTTTTATTCGTACTTTTCGTAGTGATAATGCCTTAGAATACTTATCATCCCAGTTTCAGGAGTTTATGTCTCACCAAGGAATTATTCACCAAACATCTTGTCCATACACTCCTCAACAAAATAGTGTAGCGGAAAGAAAGAATAGGCATCTCATTGAGACTGCTTGCACTCTCCTCATTAAATCCCATGTTCCATTGCGTTTTTGGGGAGATGCAGTCCTTTCATTTTGTTATTTAATTAATAGAATGCCCTCATCTTCTATTTCGAATCAGGTTCCACATTCCATACTATATCCTCAGTCACATCTCTATTATATCCCTCCTCGTGTATTTGGGAGGAGGGATAGAATGCCCTCATCTTCTATTTCGAATCAGGTTCCACATTCCATACTATATCCTCAGTCACATCTCTATTCTATCCCTCCTCGTGTATTTGGGAGCACATGCTTTGTTCATAACTTAGCCCCAGGAAAAGATAAATTAGCCCCTCGTGCTCTTAAATGTGTCTTTCTTGGTTACTCTCGAGTTCAAAAAGGGTATTGTTGCTATTCACATGATCTCCGCCGATATTTTATGTCTGCCGATGTAACATTCTTTGAATCTCAACCTTACTACACATCTTCTGATCATCCTGATATCTCTGTGTTCTTACCCATACCTCAGGTCTTGCGTGTACCAACTTTTGAGGGACTTACGGTATCTTCTCCATCTCCAGTTATAATGCCACCACTCCTAACTTATCATCAACGTCCACGTCCAGCAATAGTCTCAAATGATTCATGTTATGCGCCGGACCCTGCTCCCACTGTGGCCTTGCCTCCTGCTAGCCAATCGATTGCACTTTAAAAAGGTATACGATCTACTTGAAATACTAATCCCTATTATACTTTCTTGAGTTATTATCGTTTATCTTCACCCCATTATGCCTTTGTATCATCTTTGTCCTCTATTTCCATCCCTAAGACTCCAGAAGGAGCACTTTCTCATTCTGGATGGAGGCAGGCTATGATTGATGAGATGTCTGCTTTACATTCGAGTGGTACTTGGGAGCTTGTCTCCCTTCCTACAGGTAAGTCTATTGTTGGTTGTCGTTGAGTTTATGCAGCCAAAATTGGTCCAGATGATCAAGTCGATCGGCTTAAGGCTCGCCTTGTTGCTAAAGGGTATACTCAGATATTTGGGCTAGATTATAGTGACACTTTCGCTCCTGTGGCCAAAATAGCATCAGTCCGTCTTTTTCTATCTATGGTTGTCGTTCGTCATTGGCCTCTTCATCAGTTGGACATTAAGAATGCTTTTTTGCATGGTGATCTCGAGGAAGAAGTCTATATGGAGTAACCACCTGGTTTTGTTGCTCAGGGGGAGTCTAGAAGCCTTGTATGTCGATTGCGTCGGTCACTATATGGTCTGAAACAGTCTCCTCGAGCTTGGTTTGGAAAGTTCAGCACAGTAATTCAGGAGTTTGGCATGACTCGTAGTGGCGTTGATCACTCTGTGTTTTATCGGCATTCAGCACCAAATCTGTGTATTTATTTGGTTGTTTACGTTGATGATATCATTATCACCGGCAATGATCAAGTTGGTATCGCTAATTTGAAGCAGTATCTCTTTCGGCATTTCCAAACTAAAGACCTCGGTAGATTGAAGTATTTTCTTGGTATTGAGGTTGCTCAGTCTAGATCAGGTATTGTTATTTCTCAACGCAAGTATGCTTTAGACATTCTTGAGGAGACAGGAATGATGGGATGTAAACCCATTGACACTCCTATGGATCCGAATGTTAAACTCCTTCCAGGACAGGGGGAGCAACTCAGTAATCCTGAAAGGTATAGACGGTTGGTTGGAAAGTTGAATTACCTCACTGTGACTAGACCGGACATCTCTTTTCATGTGAGTGTTGTAAGTCAGTTTATGACTTCTCCTTGTGATAGTCATTGGGATGCAGTTGTTCGTATTCTGCGATATATAAAGTCAGCTCCTGGTAAAGGACTACTCTTCGAGGATCAAGGCCATGAGCATATCACCGGATATACAGACGTTGATTGGGCAGGATCA
>JAJOOS010080144.1:0-16835 GCA_029582725.1 Solanum chiquidenum | reverse complement strand
ATCTCTTTCGGCATTTCCAAACTAAAGACCTCGGTAGATTGAAGTATTTTCTTGGTATTGAGGTTGCTCAGTCTAGATCAGGTATTGTTATTTCTCAAAGCAAGTATGCTTTAGACATTCTTGAGGAGACGGGAATGATGGGATGTAAACCCATTAACACTCCTATGGATCCGAATGTTAAACTCCTTCCAGGACAGGGGGAGCAACTCAGTAATCCTGAAAGGTATAGACGGTTGGTTGGAAAGTTGAATTACCTCACTGTGACTAGACCGGACATCCCTTTTCATGTGAGTGTTGTAAGTCAGTTTATGACTTCTCCTTGTGATAGTCATTGGGATGCAGTTGTTCGTATTCTGCGATATATAAAGTCAGCTCCTGGTAAAGGACTACTCTTCGAGGATCAAGGCCATGAGCATATCACCGGATATACAGACGTTGATTGGGCAGGATCACCCTTTGATAGACATTCTACATCCGGATATTGTGTTTTAGTTGGAGGTAATTTGGTGTCATGGAAGAGTAAGAAACAAAGTGTGGTTGCTCGATCCAGTGCAGAAGCAGAATATCGAGCAATGGTTGTAGCAACTTGTGAGCTAGTTTGGATCAAACAGTTGCTTGGAGAACTGAAGTTTGGAGAAACCAGTCATATGGAACTTGTGTGTGATAATCAAGCGGCCCTTCATATCGCATCAAATCCAGTGTTTCATGAGAGGACTAAGCACATTGAGATTGATTGTCACTTTGTAAGAGAAAAGATATTCTCAGGAGATATTGTTACCAAATTTGTGAAGTCAAATGATCAACTTGCAGATATCTTCACCAAGTCCCTTACCGGTCCTCATATTAATTACATTTGTAACAAGCTAGGTACATATATTTGTATGCACCAGCTTGAGGGGGAGTGTTAGAATAGAATAGGAAAACACAATCCTATACAAAATAGGAATAGTTTATAGTTTCCTATTTGGTAAGGAATTGTATTATATAGTGTCTATAAATAGGGTTCTCTATGTAATTATTAGAACAACAATTCAATCATATTTTTCTCATATATTTCTCACAATAATATTTTATTTTAATAAGTAGTTCTTAATTGAAATAAGCAGCTAGGCTGTTAGTTAACTTCTAATGGTACACCAAGACAAGGAAAGAAGAAAAAAGGCAACACACAAGCAGTCAGAGGTTGAAAAGACAATTCACCTCAATGTTATATTGACATATTAAGAGAAGTACAGACCAGGAGTTCTCTCTACGACATTAAGCAGTGCCGCAAACTGAGCTTTCATGTTTTTCTACCAAAAGCCAAAGCAATATCATAGGAACAGAAATAGAAGACACCAACATGAGATTTCAAAAAAAAAATAGGGTAGGAAATTAACTAGGAAATCGGAAACCTACCTTTTCAGCACTAGAGTTCTTGAGAGACTGATAGCAAGGATAAAATTTCATTGATGAAACTTTGAAGATAGGGTGACCAAAGTAAGATCCAACACATTCACGGTCCGTTATGACCAGTACATATGAACCTGAATGCAAGAGCAGCACACACTACATCAGAGCAACCCTTAATTGATACCTATCAAATGCATAATTGATATTTCTCTTCCAACTTCTTTCTACCATGTTATGTCTTTTCAATCTTCTTTTGAGATAAGGATAATAGTCAAAAAATGTTTTTCAATGTCATGATAAAAAATTTCTTAAATTTCATAGTCCTGGTTTTGCTCAATACCTAAGATGTAAGATACCCGTCAAATGCATAATTGAACAAGACCAAGACATTGGTATATACCTTGTTTATGTGTGTGATAATTTTATGGAACAAAAATCTTCAAGAGAATGAGCAACAAAGGGTACATTCTTGATATATATAATAGACATTTTTCCTGATAATGTAAAGATTTATTGATGTATGTCAGAGTGCTGACCTGCTATTGAAATATAAAAAACAAAATCCTGATCTTTTAGTTCTTCCTAAAAGTTCTTACCAGCCAAAAGCTTTAGTATGCCTATAACACCAAATATTTTATTAATTTTGGGAACACGAACCGAACTGCATTCTGGAACCTCATCTAACATAGCGAACAAGTACATATCATTAGCTTAATAAATAATTTAAGTCCGGAAGAAATTTATAAAGAGTAAAAGAAGCAGCCTATTAGTTTCACAGACACATCCACGCAAACTGATCTCCAAGCACAAACCACAGGATCCATCAGTAGGCTCAACAACATACTGATCTGGAAATTCCCAATGCCGCATCCTTGTATATATAATTTCTGTGAAGGGTCTCCCTTCTCCATCATAATTAAAATGCTACAGACACTGAAACATAAAGTTGATTACCAAATCATCGCCTTTGCGAATCAATTTAAGTGGGATATGCAAAATATAGAGCATACCAACACAAGAGTTGTAAACTCTGATACTTGCAACACATGTATGCATTAAGCAGCTAGGTTTATACAAGTAATATATATGGATGTGTCAACATCAGTACACTCTGTGACATCCATAGCAATTAGTAGTGCAAACAGAGCAACTCTGTTATGTAAATAACAGAACAATGCAGAAATTATGTGTGTCAGTCCCGACAGATCCAATAAATATATCAAAAAATCCCTCCCTTTTTCTGAAGGGGACCGGGGATTATGTGTGTAAGTTCAAAGTCCTTTCTTTCCTCGGAAAATATTAAAGTAGTCCACCTTTTCAGTTTATTTGTTTTACTTTTCCTTTTAGTCCGTTTTAAAAAGAATGTTTTTTTTGCCTTTTCATGACTTAAAGAACACAAGATTCAAAATTCTTTCTTTATTTTCTTGAACTCAATGTCAAGTCAAAATCAAACAAATAAATTGAAACTGAGGGAGTATCTCCTAGTAGTCAACAAGAAACTAATCCAATAAAATGGCAGCATATTGCAAATGATAATACTAGGTTCAGTTAATACTTTGCAGATGGCTCACATACATGAAGCTTAGTACTATTTAAAAAATGCTTTCCAAAATTTCAACTGGCGATTTAGTATGAAACCAAGTTGCAAGTAACAGCATTTAATGCACGCTACCAACTTCATATGACATACAAACCTGAGTAACAACTAATTGCTTGTAAGAAGCATCATTACCTGTTTAGTACCATCAACAAAATTGTTCAAGTAGATCGTGTTAGGGCATTTACATCCATCAGTGAGAACCCCCCAGGCTGTTCTGCGACCACATATGCATATCAAACAACAATGTAGACTTTATAGTGGCATTGATCAACGAAAGAAAAAGCTTGAGGTCATAATAGCAATTTGTTGACTATAACTTTTTTAGTTGTATGCTACCTCCATCATGATCTCGAGATAAAGACATTTTAAGGGCCCATTTGGCTGATGGAGTACTGACCTGAGACCAGTATGAGATCCAAATGGTGCGTATTTCATAAGTTATACGAGGATCAGAGAAGGCCTCCACCCACCAACGAATAAAGCGTTCTTGCCAGTGAACGAAAAAAACAGAATGGAGGAGATGAGATTTAGGACTACTGAATGTAGATATGTCGATCATGTTTACCTGTCAGGTGTGAAATGTGCAGTACCTTTCTCCTGCTTGCTCGGAACTGTTCTCTTTCTGAATGATACACTGTAAGAAATTTCAGCAGCACAAAAGTTAAAAAAAGTCTTGTGTTGGATTAAGGGTCCACCTCAAAATATGCATTTCCTGGATATCTAGTTACACTGCTTTAGAAGTTATAGAGATCAGTGAGTTTTTCCAGTTATCAAAAAATCTCTCCCTTTTTCTGAAGGGGACCGGGGATTATGTGTGTCAGTTCAAAGTCCTTTCTTTCCTCGGAAAGCATTAAAGTACTCCCCCGTTTCAATTTGTCTGTATTACTTTCCCTTTTAGTCCGTTTTAAAAGGTTTTAAAAGGAATGATTTTTTCCTTTTCTTTAAAGGAACACAAGATTCAAAATTCTTTCTTTATTTTCTTGAACTCCGTGTCAAGTCAAAATCAAACAAACAAATTGAAACTGAGGGAGTATCTCCTAGTAGTCAACAAGAAACTAATCCAATAAAATGGCAGCACACTGGAAATGATAATACTAGGTTCAATTTAAAGAATGCTTTCCAAAATTTCAAATGGCGGATTAGTATGAAACCAAGTTGCAGGTGACAGCATATAATGAACGTTACCAACTTGACATGATGTACAAACCTGAGTAACAACTAATTGCTGGTAAGAAGCATCATTACCTGTTTAGTACCATCAACAAAATTGTTCAAGTAGTATCATGTTAGGGCATTACATCAGTCAGCGAGAACCCCCTGGGCTGTTCTGTGACCACATCTGCATATCAAACAACAATGTAGATTTTATAGTGACATTGATCGACAAAAGAAAAGGCTTGAGGTCATAAAATCAACTTGTTGACTATAACTTTTTTAGTTGTATGCTATATCCATCATGATCTCGAGATAGATTTGTGCAGTTGGCATTTAAAGATCCAATCCCAGATTCTTACTCTTGATATGAATTTAATTGGTCAAAAACTAGTACCAATGTCAATGATGGTTATATAATGTTCGTTGATTTAGGAACTTTGGTCAGGGTTTGAATCCTACTACATATGTATTTATATTAATGCACTCCCCAAAAATATGCTTTGCACTAATGCTGCCTTCATATGATACCATCTTCTTTTAGCAGAACAAGAAAGTTGTTACCTGACAAAATCTCCCTTTAAAACTGGAGTACCAGAATACTGGATGCTTATATCATCCCCATGGATGGCCCACACTGCAAATAGTTTTTAAGGTAATAGAATAAACAGGTCAAGATAAAGAGGCTTAATATCTATCCAGCATAGAAGCTTTAACACAGATATCAAAAAACTTCTCACAGAGTTTGAAGCTTTGGTCAAGGTTGAGTGTGAGCTAATAGTTTCTTCAGCATCGAAAGCACCAGACTTCTCAGTTGGAATTCAAGCATTTTCCGACCTAGCATGCTCTGCAAACAAACATCATCAATTAGGGAATCTGAAAGTGTGCTGAGAAGTTGAAAAAAGTGGATCCAAATGAGTTAGTTGGTACAGGCTTCACTTGTTGGATAATTATCCAGCTCTGTGATACTCCCTGTCATATTGGATTCAGGGGAAGAGAGAGCTAGATCATTAATGGATTGAGATTCCTGCACCATCACATCTGCATTGTTTGTCATCATTATATTCATTTTATAGTAAGCATAGAAAAGGAGCCACTATTAACCACGATGATAAGCTAGATGAACACAAGAACTAGCAAATTTCCATCAACTAAGTAAAAGACATCAGTTAGCAGCTAAAGCATAAGCTTAAGGGAGCAGAGAACAGGATATCCTTCAACAAATTATAGAGTCATTACAAAAAAGAGCGTATTCGCAAGTTTTTCCATAAATAACACAAACGAGCTTCAGTATTCTACATTTTTCAACGGTACACGAAAAGGGAAGTCCTTAACATGTTGGTGCACTACATACTATGGCTACCAGAGCCACCATCGAGGATATCTTCATGTGAAATATTGATTATCTCCTTTCTGATGAGTTTTGGCTCCGCTACTTTTAGAGTATCTTCTGATAGTGTTGTCGTCACAGCTATAGATCTGCAAGTAAGTCAACATACTTAAGAATGTAGAAAAAATGGAATCAAAATGATCAGTAAAAAAGAGGCAAAGAGGTACATTAGAATGATGCTGATACAGATTACTGATTCAGTTGACAGACACAACAAATGAAGGAAAGTTCAAGTATCTATACTGACAATTTAAATAAATAAAGTTCTTTACAATAAAACAGGTAGTTCTTTACAATAAAACATATCTATACTGACAATTTAAATAAATAAAGTTCTTGCTATGTGTTGATTCAGTATAATCCAGCTCTGTGATTCTCCCTGTCATATTGGAGTCAGGGGAAGAGAGAGCTAGATCATTAATGGATTGAGATTCCTGAACCATCACATCTGCATTGTTTGTCATCAATAGATTCATTTCTAGTAAAGCATAGAAAGGGAGCCACTATTAACTACAGATGATATGCTAGAGGAACACTAGAGCCAGCAGCTTTCCATCAACTTAGTAAAAGACAATAGTTACCAGCTAAAGCATACAGCTTAGGGGAGCAGTGAACAGGATATCCTTCAACAAATTATAGAGTCATTACAAAAAAGATCTTAGTCGCAAGTTGTTTCATAAATAACACAAAAGAGCTTCAGCATTCTACATTTGTCAATGGTACACGAAAAGGGCAGTTCTTAACATGTTGGTTAACTACATACTATGGCTACTAGAGTCACATCGAGGTTATCTTCAAGTGAAATAGCTCATCTCCTTTCTGATGAGGGATGGCTCCGCTGCTTTTAAAGTATCTTTAGATAGTGTTGTTGTCACAGCTATACATCTGCAAGTAAGTCAACATACTTAAGAATGTAGAAAAAAAGGAATCAAATTGATCACTAAACCAGATTATAAACCAGATTCTTCTTTAGCTGGATTGATCTTACCCATATAACCCGGATTCTTATTTGGATTTTATCAACTCTTTAGTCTTGTGATAGACCTTTGGATTTGTCAGCTCTTTAGACTTATGTTTTTGTTATCTTTTTATGAGCTGGCAATCTCCTCCTCTTTTGTAACTATGCATCTCCTTGATGCCTTTGTAATTTATAAGACACTTCATCAAAGAAAAAATTGATCACTAAAACCAGAGGCAAAGAGGTATATTAGAATGATGCTGATACAGCTTACTGATTCAGTTAGCAGATGCAGCAAATGAAGGAAGTTCAAGTAGGGTTGGTGATACCAACAACTTAGCTGGAGTACAAGCTCCCAAAGCTGCAGAAATAGTTTTTTTTTTCAGTTTCAAAAAAAAAACTCATTTCTGCAGCATTGGAAGCTTGTACTCCAGTCTCCAGCTAATGCATCTTCAATCACAATTCACTGTCAACATCGAGGATTATGATAATGTCTACCAAGGTTGGCAAACAGAACACTGATCTACTTAACACTTCAAAACTTCATCATATCCTCGAACTATGAACCTTCAGCAATTCATAATGCACCCCCCATTATTTTATATCCATATTTAGAAAAACTGTTCTGACTGACAGAATGACGACTGAGCATCTCTTTTCTGTCCAGAAATATAATTTTCAACATAAAGTTTCTAGCTTCATCTGATTATTACAGTCATTTATGAATAATGATGTAGGGAACTCTCACTTAAACATAATGTGAATGTAAACCTCAGTGATAGATTAGTTAACTAGAAGTTTCTCGTCAGATTAGCATCACATACTACCCACAGCTAAGTGTCTAAAAAGAAAAAAATGTGATGGGTGGTAGCAAAGCAGCATTGCACATCCTGGAAACTAACTCACTAGTGGGAACATCAAGAATCCGTGATGCAGCCAAGAAAATATCTGGAGCAGGCTTCAAAGTTCTAAAAGCATCAGCCGATACAATTGCATCAAGCCTGTCAAATCGAAGAAAAGAACACGAGGTCAAATATAAATAAAAAGATAAGTAAAGACAAAGGAGACGAAGGCAGGGAGATTTCAATTATTTCACTGCAAATCTGCGATTTTCATCCGAGTTGTACACTTTCGCTTGTATAACCTCAATAAAGTACTATGTTCTTGCAAACTACATTATCCACCAACGAATAGTGTGTGTGTGTGCGCGCATATATACCGTGAAGAAATGAACTTTGAACGTAACTCAACCACAAAAGTTAGCTCATAAGGGAAGGATTACCAAAAATCATACAAGGAGACACCCACCCACCCCACGCCAGGGGCGTGCCCAGGACTAGAAAACATAACACGGGAAATCAATATTGAGAAAGAGAAGCATAATAACATGGATCGATGGATCTGACACTAATACCATGTGAAGAAATGGACCATGGGTCTAACTCACCCCCAAAAGCTAGCTCATAAGGGAAGATTTCCCAGGACCATATAAAAAGATCACAAATTTGAGAGTCTGAGAGCCTGATTCCATGACTAACAGATTCATTATGTCAACAAAATGTTTATGTCCAGCAGTTCCCTGGGCAGAAGTTAAACTAAAAAGCCAAGTGTCACAGGAGTAGATATCAGGTTGTGCTCTACAATAAAACATATCTATACTGATAATTTAAATAACTAAAGTTCTTTCTAGGTGCTGATTCAGTACAATTCATTGTTTCTTGAATGAGGAATGAGAAGCAACTATTCACAGTTAAAGCACATTCAATTAACTCACATTGTTATTGGTAAACCTGCTGCAGCCAAGTTTGCATTAACTTTAATCCGGTCAGCACTAAATGCAACTACTTTGAGACCGGTCTTTTTACACTGTTGTACCATATCACCAAATTAATGAAAACTAACAAAAACAGAAAGAGCAAGAACATAAAGTCAAGTTCCATCACAGGTTATACATACCTGAGAGACAAGTTCAAAGGCACCAGGGAAACCTATGCCAGAATTTGGTTTTGCATACTACGAATGATTGTCAGTTTATCAATAAAATTGTCAGTTCTGGGGTCAATTACCATGACTAAAGGGAAGGTGCTTTGAGAGTAGATATTCGTAAATATATGAAATTACAATCACCTTTAAAAGATATATCTTTAAAAACCTCTTCTTTGCAGCCTCGGTATCAAATCCTTCAACCACGCTTAGCAGAAGCAACACCACTTAAGAAGTTTGCTTCACCTGATATATTTCGAGGGTAAAGGAAAATGAAAAAAGGAGAAAAGGTCATTGAGAAAATATGGCAAAGGAACAAGGTGCTACACAATCAAAAATTCATTTCCTAAAGGATAGTAACATCATACTAATTTTCTTATCACTTGGAGTCGAAAAAAGATTAACTCAAGATCAAATATTTTAACCATGTATTTGGATCAAATGGCAATTAACATGATAATCATTCAAAAGAACAAGTTTCATAGACAATAACAATGGTTTTGTGGGTACAAGTGTTTCTCATGGAGAAGGACCCTAATTTAACAGAATGAATGAACAATTCACATAAGGCCTCGGCTAGCTATGTGAATGAAAGTAAGCAAATGATAAAATCTACAACCAGAACCGAAACCTATTATATTTGAGGGAAAATATATGATGCTTCACAAAAATCAAATATTCAAATGAGGTGAATGAAGGTTACCAGTTTCTTACATAACAAAGTTCCCATGGAGGGGACTGGACAGAGATTCTTGATAATTCTTTTCTTTTATTTTTCTTCTTTTCCATATACATGTAGCTAGCCTAATCATTACGCCATCAAATTTATCGGCATGCCTTTAAACAGAATGACCAATGGCTGAGGTAAAACCTTAAAAGATATAATGAGAGCAAATTGAGAATAACATTGAACCATAAAAAAAATTGCCAATTGGACAGATGCTTTACACTTTATCCTCGACTTCTTAAAGCATGATATCCAAAGAAGCTAGCGAAGTCAACAAAAACACCCAAAATTGTCCATGGTTCCCAAACATATAAATCAAGAAACTACTTCTCAATCAAGAACTAGTTGGTGTTGGTTCAATTGCTCAAGAACCAGTACCCTGAATTAGTAGCAATGATAATTTCATACCCATCTTTCACATCATAAACTTAAATGAAAATCAAGAAGGGAAAATACAAATAATAATGTGTACAACCAGAACCGAAACCTATTATTTTAGGGGAAAGAGATGATAGTGCTTCACAAAAATCAAATATTCAAATGAGGTAGATGAAACTAGTTTCTTGCATAACAAAGTTTCCATGGAGGGGACTGGACAGAGGTTCTTGATAATTCTTTTCTTTTGTTTTACTTTTTTTCCATATTACATATGTAGCTTAATCATTACTTCATCAAATTCATCAGCATGCCTTTAAACAGAATGACCAATGGCTGAGGTTAAATCGTAAAAATATAATGATGCCATCTGACAAATAGCATTGAACCATAAACATATAAATCAAGAAACTACTACTCAATCAAAAACTAGTGGGGGTTGGGCAATTGTTTCCAAAAATATGAATCAAACACTTGGAAGAAAATCAAGAAAGGAAAATACAAATACGTACTATAAGCAGATTGACAAAGAAACCTTTCCCCCAAAAGTTCAAAGAAGGGAAATAATCAAGAAGAAGAAGAAGAATTTACCCACAAAGTCTTCAACGGTAACTTGAACGCCCATAGACGCTTTTCTTGATGATTTTGAAAAACTCCAAGATTCTGAAGGCTTTTGATAGAAATTGAAAGGATAATTTGGATGTTGAGTTGAAAAGTGTGGCGAGTTTGGGTTTTCCATGAGTACACGCAGGCAGTGTAGAAGGTGTAAGCCATTTTTCTCTCTTGTTTGGTTAGAGACGCTTCCATTATATACTTGTCATACTGGGAATGCCGTTGAGTTCCGTGTGATTGGACTATTATATCCTTTTATCTGCTTTGGAAATACGCGGATAATTAGAATTTATTTGTCTTAATTATGTGATGGGTTTCCTAAAATTAATTTTCTATTTCTTAGATAATACTGTGAAAAAATAGCATGAAATTACGTAAAAGTAAAAGTTGAGAAATAAGAACGAAAAGAAATATAAATAATATTAAAAAAAATACTTTTAGAAAATAATAAAAATAAAAAAGAATTTAAAATAACGAAAATAAAAAATACATTAAAGCGAAAAAAAATAAAAATAGACATAAAAGAAAGAAATTAAAAAGTAATTAGCTTGTAATTACACCATGTAATTATCAACAATTCACAATCTCCCTTATAACTTACACGATAATTACATGGTCAACCAAAAAGGACAAACAATGTAATTACACTAAATTCAATTACAATATGGTTTTTCAAACAGACCCCGTGTTTTTCAAAAAAGTCTGATTTTTTAAAATGGATGAAAAAAAATTATATTAATTTAAGGGATTTTTTTTTTGGAAACATCTTAGGATGAGGCAACTCTCGCTGCAGCTAACATTATTCTACAACTAGTGAAATTATAGCGCGAGAATTCAATATCACAGAATTTATGCTTATGTTATTAATAATAATGATAAGATGTTATAATTTTCATTTTTCTTTACATTATTAATGTTTGTTACTACGTGATCTTGTATGTAAGATAAAGATGAGGTAACTCTCGCTACGGCTAACATTATTCTACAACTAGTAAAATTACTTGCGCTTCGCGCGAAAATTCAATATCACGGAATTTATAAAATAATATTTAAAATCTATCCGTCATTAAAACTAAAACACTATATTATCTTACATACAAGATCACGTATTAACAAACATTAATAATGTAAAGAAAAATGAAAATAATAACATCTTATCATTATCATTAATAACATAAGCATAAATTAATAACTGTAAAAATGCATACCAGGATCGGTAACATAAGCATAAATTAATGAATGTAAAAATACATATCAGGATCTGTAACATAAGCAATGGTGCCAGTGAGTCACTCAACAAGAGCAAAGTACACGAATATTTCATTGTGCAGAAGTAGAATAAGAAGAGGTTCATAATTTTCGTTGTTTTAAAATGAGAGGAAATCCCTCTATTTATAGACACCAAAGGGTAGTGTGAACATATGTTTATTGTGCCTTATCGGAAAGGTTACAACTATTTGAAAAAGTTGCAACCTTTCGAAAAGTTCACAACCTTTCATTAAAGTCGCAACTTTTCATAAAATCGCAACTTTTCATAAAGTCGCAACTTTTCATAAAAGTAACAACTTTTCATAAAATTTGCAACTCTTCATTAAAGTCGCAACTTTTCATAAAAGTAACATTTTTCATGAAAAAGGAATCATGGTTTGTAGTGGCGCCACGTAGGCGAGCCTAGAATTCTCTTTTATATATATATATATATATATATATATATATATATATGATAATCAAATATTTTAATATAATTGAGCATATTAATAAGTAGTAGTATTATATTCTACATTTTTTTTTCAGAATTTTCAATTATAAAATAGATCTAAACATCAATATTAGAGTGAACTGTCTGTTTTAAAAAGTCATGGTAATTTTTTTTTAAAATTCACACGTCTCTTCTTTTTTTTTGTTTTTAGTTAGAAGACATTTTACGGTCGTCATAGACTACAAAGCAAACAATCTTATATTTTGTCTTAAAAAAGATTTTGCATCTTCTTTTTTCATAACAAAAAAACAATATTTTCTAAGCAGAGATTAATTCATAAACTAAACTTCATCTATTTTTATTTATTTGTCTTTAACCTAACTGAACACAAAGTTTAAAGTTACAGAAAAATGTAAATTTGTCAGACATCTGCATAATGTCTTAAATATGTCATATAGAATATTAAAATAAAGAGATAAGAGATTAACAAAAACTTATTTTTTTTAAATATACTGAAGTACGTGTTTAGACATAAGATTTCAGATCATGATTCCAAAACAATGTTTGGATATGCGATTTGAGTTCATGATTTCAAATTGAAAAATAAGATTTGGAATTCCAAATTGGGATCTCATTTTTTTTTAAATCTAAAACTTGGCCTATATGTTTATTAAAAAAAACAGACACAAGTTCGAACTAAAGAGTAACATTCAAACTCAACACTAATAAGGTGAAACACTGATCCCTACCAATATACATTACTTGTAGAGATGCAAAAGTGTATTGCTTTTACACAATCTGTGGAAACTTGCCATATTCAGAAGAAGCACATGGACCCTCTTACAAAATTTGCAGGCAGCTTTTCATGTGCTTGCACACAAATGCTGCTTCTTGACACGCTAGTTTCCAAAGACTAGAAGCTATATACATCTTCAAAACATCATGCTAAGCTTGTAATATACTTACAGATAAAGAAAGCTATACATATCTTCCAAAACCCACTAAGGTAGCAACTGAAATCGACTAGGCAAAAAAGCCCCAATCCATCTGAAATATGGGGTTACTTGTCTTACCATTATTCGGTATTTGTACAGTGGACTCGATAAAGGATGCATCAGGGATAATGTTGCTTCCAGTATCAGCTTGCAAAGTCATATGATCAATTACTGATGGTGCACCAAAGTTGATCATACTTGGGGCCAAACTACTCTGCAAGTTTGGATTTGTTGTAGTTTCCTTGTTCTTATGCTGTTCATAAGTAGCCATTTCTCGGATATATCTTTCCTTATCCAGCTTACTTGCTTCAATATAAGGCTGCAAAAGTTAGAAGGAAACGATGAACAAGGAAAAAAGTTTTACTTCCCACTTGTTACATGGAGCAATGTAACATATAAGAAGGAAGCATGAATGCTAAATTGATACATGAGTACATAAATGGCCAACATTATGAATATGTAATTTAGGAGGCATATCATTTTAAATCAGCTAGCATCTATATGATAAGTCCTTCATCATACCTCTTTGTCATTTTCAGACAGAGTCTTCCAGGCATTAATGGCCATATCTCTGATTTTCTTAGAACCATAACTCTCCCCAAGTACTTTCTTTTGTCTTTCACATTCCAACTTGACATACATCTGATATGAACTCCTTCCTCTTATTGGAGCACCGGGGTCTTTCCTCAGATATCTGTTGGTTGACGAACTTTGAGATTTTTGCTCTGGTGTCTCTGGCCCTACTGAAAGAAAAAAATATGATCAATTTGAGTCCTGACCTAAGAAAATATGACGGTGCCTGAGGTAACAAACTCAAATTTGAGGTTTAGTTGGACAGGCTAGTAACTTTTAAGACACTGCAAGGACTAGTATCAATTCACGACTCCTCAAAGTAATTGCATGGAGAGAAACTTAGATCCAAACAAATAGCACACATCTGAATGGAACATGCCAGGATAGATACACACCTTGGAAGGTTATTGATGACTTCTATATGGAAGCAAATAAAATCTTCTACTCTGTATTTTTCTTTTTTTATGAAAGAGGTAAAAAACATCTATTATGTATTGCTGCAAAGATTAATCTTGATGCCATGTATGCCTCATTTATCTCCTGTTCTGTTTTCTTTTTGGCTAAAACATGTATTCATCCAAGGGAAATCATACATGTCATATACACCAAAATAGAATGAATCTTTGGCATTTAAATCATATGCAACCGAAGAGAAGATCAAGAGTGATACAGAAGTAGTTCAAGTAAGCTTTTGAGGTGTGACTTTGTTGCAGGAAGTGTCTTTGTATAACAAGTCTCTCCCACTTTTTTTTGTCTAGACAAGCCTGGTAATATATATTCTAAACATTGCATTATTAAAAATCTACCAATTCCTTTTCACAGTTAAGACCACAAAAATAGCAATTCCATAATGTTTAGTCTCTACAACTGTACAAATTTAGGCCCATTCCCAGCTTTATAGGACATACAGCATGAGTGTGTCCATTGATGGTCTAAACTTACTTGAAAAGTGACATTCCGATGAGAAGTTCAGAAGCTTAAAGATTTGTAAGTCTCTGAGATAATGAAGAATAACAAACCTGTCGAAAGTAGGCGACTATCATTCTTGCACTTCCTTTTTACTACTGGACAGTCCCTATCATTATGGTGCAAAGTTGCCACGGGAGATGACCGATCACAAAATTTCCTCTTCCCTGCGGAGTCATCTGACCTATCTGCAGAACCTAAAGAAAGACTATAATCTTCAAACAAAGAGAATTGATGGAAAACCAGTCACACACAAATTAGGTGATTGAAAAATTCAATTTCTAGTAACCATAGACCTCCAAACTTTCAACAAGAAAGTTACCTTTTACTGGTTCTAGCCTAGCAGCATCAGAAACTAGACTAGGTGGTTGCATGGTTCCTTTTTCTCTACTTCGATAGTAATACAGTTGCTCAAGTTGGAGAAGGAGATTTTCGTACACCTTCTGAAGTTGAGCTGGGAACATTGTGATATTGCTTTTCACATGCAATGTACATGCAACTTCACCCCACATAGCATCCTTAGTGACCTAAATATTGCAAATCAAGAACTCATACTAATAGTGGGGAAGTCATATGCATATTCAAATTAAGTCTGCCGTGCAGTACAGAGAACTATAGCCATCAAAACAGTTTGTGAATGATTTCACTCATTCTTCAGCATTTCCTGGTTATTTTGTTATATGCACTTTCATTTCACATAACTTGGAGGTTATTTTCAGAAGACATTACACAAGAAATACACCGAATTGGCTAATGATCATAACTCCTCATACACATTTTTTTATGAGGGGTCATGATCCGATTTCCAAAAGAAATCCAATTTACCTTTTTTTCTTTTCTCAGTTGTCATTTTCAAACAATGGAAACATTCCTAATGCTTCAGAAGAAGGAACAGCAATTCACTCAACCAGATTATGTGAGGAAAATGACATGTTGTTGGTACTGAGATAAACTACAATTAGTACGGAAATAAGAAATCTGAATCTTTGAGCCATGGTGGGGAAAAAAATTACCTGATTAAATCCACCTCTTTTAATGACTTCTTCATAGAAAAGATGCAAGTCCAGGTTTGTTTGTCTTAAGTTAAAGCTGCATATATAGAAATAACCTTCCTTATATCGGAAATTTCATCTCTCAACCAACTTTCAAGTTTCAATATGCAAGCTTATAAGCCACCAAAATCAATACGTAACATAGTAATTGCAAATTACACCAACCTTCGAGATCAAAAGTCAAAAATATCTATCGATCTAATGCTTGGGTTGGGATTACCTAAAATCAACTTGGTCGAACTTCGAGAAATTTATACTTCTCTCTCAAAAGCATTCATATTCTACCGTGGATAATGCAAGTGGCAAACAAAGCTCGCTAGTAGCTATAGCTAGTCATGAGCATTAAGCATGAATTTGAAAATGAACAGACTCTCGAGGTAGGGTAAGCTCTGCGTTCACACTTCACTCTACCTCCGCAGATTCACTTTGTGGGAAGGTGGGAATGGGACTACACTGGGTATGTTGTTGATGATGGATTTGAAAACGTATATAATGATAAAGTCATTATTTAGACATTTTTAGGAGAAAATGTACTCACACTAGACTAAGCCCAGAGGACTCGTTCAGCTTGTTAAGTTTTTCATAGAAGCTATCCTTCCCATCATAGTAACTCCCTACGGCCAAATTCTGCATTGTGGACATATCACCGGAAACAATAGGCGACGAGAAGCCGCATGCATAAGTTCCGGCACCGGAAAACTTGTCGCCGCCGTGGATTTTCTTCTCCATTGTGACGGTATGGTTCTCCTCTGCTGCACCTCTTCTCCCTCTAATTTCCAATGTGACTGTTTTTTTATGGGGTTCATCACACATCGTACACGTATGTGGCCCCACTTTTAGAGAACTTGGTCTGACGTGAAAAACATTGTGGGGCGTACATGTGTCATACATGCAAAATCAAGAAGACATCAACCGGTTGTAGTGGGTATCATACAAATCTCATCCGTTGCTAATTCCACCTGTCTCGTAAGTATATTTTTGTGATTTTTAGTTTTAAACTTCTTTTTTTCTCCCTCTGGTATTCGGTAACCACAAAATTTGAGTAAATTCAGATTCACATCGAAAAGTTTTATATTAGGAGTATGGGGTGTACAAAATCGAACCAAACTGCAGATCGAGTCAAACCAAAAAAAAAAAAACCGACTAGTGATTTGGTTTGACTTGGCTTGGTATTGAAAAAAAAAACCCGATTATATTTAGGTTGGTTTGGTTTAAACTAAAAAAAAACAACCCGACATTATATATATAATTTTAAAATTTTATTTTATACATAAAAATATTTACTTTGATATAATTTTTAAATATTTCTTATACTTTTTCATAGTTTTTATCTTTTTAATATATTATTTCAAGTTTGAAAC
>JAJOOS010080143.1:0-26899 GCA_029582725.1 Solanum chiquidenum | reverse complement strand
AGTATGTTTATGATATGCCAGCAGGGTTAGCTTGGGGTAACTAGTGATCCTAGGTCGGTTGTTCGCATCCTGGGGTAGCTTCAGAGCGTGACAAACTTGGTATCAGAGCATTAGGTTTAAGAGTCCTAGGATGTATGAAAAGCCGCACCAAGTAGAGTCCTTTTCATGGGTGTGAAGTGCACCACATCTAATGAGAAGGATGCTGCAAAGTTTTTTAGGAAAAACTTCATTTTCTTGTTACTCTTATCGTGCGTAAGGTATGATCTAATTCCTTATTTCTAACTCGTCGTTATGCACTTTTAGATCATGCCTCCTCGTAGAGCTTACGGGAGGAATGCGAATGCCCGAAATGCTAATGTAGCTCCTCCAGTCCCAGATCAGAAAGTTTTGAATGCAGAGTTTTGGAGCGCCATTTAGCTTTTGGCTCAAAGTGTGACTAACCAGAACAACCAACAGGTTCCAGTGCCCGCAAATTCTAGTGGTGGATCAGTGGCAGCCAGGGTTCGTGATTTTGTTAGGATGAATCCGCCTAAGTTTTTAGGATCATAGATTGGTGAGGATCCCCAAAACTTCATAGATGAGGTCAAGAAGATTTTGGAGTGATGCAAGTGACTGGTATTGATAGGGTAGAGTTGGCATCCTATCAGCTCAAGGATGTAGCTTATATCTAGTTTACTCAATGGAAAGAGAACAGGAGTACATATGCAACTCCTATCACTTGGGAATGCTTTAGTGAGACTTTTCTTGCCAGGTTCTTCCCAAGAGAGTTGACAGAGGCAAAAGCTCAGGAGTTCATGAATTTAAGGCAAGGTAACATGCAAGTCCAAGAGTACGGACTCAAGTTCACCCAACTCTCCAGGTATGCTCCTCACATGGTTGCCGATTCTAGGGCTCAAATGAAAAAATATCTATATGGGGTATCTGACTTAGTGAAAACAGAGTGTAGGATTGCTATGTTGCTGGAAAATATGAACATCTCTAGGATCATGACTCATGCTCAACATGTTGAAGGAGATAAGCTTAGAGAACATGCTAAGGATAATAAGAAGGCTAGAACAGGCAACTATGAGTATTCTCAACAGAAAATGGGTGGTGGAAATCGCTCGCAGTTTCAGTAGAAATCTTCAGCTCCAGTACCTTCATCAGCTAGTGTTCCATCCTCCAAGTTCTAACAGGATCAGAAAGGTAGGACATCAGGCTCTAAGTCTCAAGGTAGTGTTTCAGGCACCAGAACCTACCCAACTTGTCCAAAGTGTGGTAGGAACCATCCGGGTGAGTGTCTTGTAGGAAAAGAAGGATAATTTGGGTGTGGTCAGTCTGGTCACAGGTTAAGAGATTGTCCTTCTGCTAAAGAGGATCAAGGGGCAATAATGGTAGAGCTCAGCCAACAACTACAGCAGCACCAGCAGGTCACTCACCTTAGCTTGGTAACTCATCTTGTATAGGTGGCAGACAACGCCAAAACAGGTTGTATGCTCTTCAGGCTCACCAGGATCAGGAAGATTCTACAGATGTAGTCACTAGTACGTTATGAGTTTTTCACTTAGATGTTTATGCTTTGTTAGATCCAGGGGCTACTCTTTCCTTTGTAACTTCTTGTATAACAGCCAACTTCAAAGTTAGTCCATAAACTCTCTCAAAACCCTTCTCAGTCTCTACTCCAGTCGGTGACCCAGTTATAGCTAGACGGGTATACAGAAATGGCCTGATCATAGTCTCTCATAAAGTCACCTAAGAAGATCTTGTAGAGTTAGAAATGGTAGACTTTGATATCATTCTAGGCATGGATTGGTTACATTCATGTTATGCCTCAATCGATTGTAGAAGTAGGATTGTTCATTTTCAGTTTCCAGATGAACCAATCTTAGAATGGAAGGGTAGTAGCTTAGCGCCTATGGGTCGATTCATTTCTTACATTAAGGCCAAACAAATGATTTCTAAGGGTTATCTACTTATCTCTACCATCTAGTTCGGGTTAAGGATTCAAGCTCTGAAATCCCAACTCTTGAGTCAGTTTCTGTAGTTAATGAGTTCCCAGAAGTGTTTCCAGAAAAACTTCTCAGAGTTCCTCCCGAAAGGGAAATTGACTTTGGAATTGATCTCCTTCCGATACCCAGCCTATTTCTATTCCTTCTTTGATGAGTTTGAGATTTGGAGTCATTTAGGGCATATTTACAATGATTTAGTGTCCTCAAATGCTTATTTTGTGCAAATAACTGATGTAAAACCCTTGACTTTTAGATATATGGATTGAGGAACAAAGCATGGACACTGCAAAAAGGAACAAACCAAGCTGAAAGAACGAAGAAATGAAAGCATGGTGATCGCCAAGTCCCTTTCGCGAGTCACCGAATGGCCATTATATCACCTAAAATTCCAGTGTGCCAAGCCCTGAAGGAGAAAATCAAGTTGGCGAGAGAAAAGAGCAGTCGACGGATCACCGAGTGGTTCTGCGATGCAGTGTTAGATAGCCCAAAGTTACAAAAGTTGAGGATGTTGAAAGCCAAAGCAGAAAGGTGATGGAATTTACCAAAGGGCGGATCGCCGAACTGATCGGTGAGCCCGACTTATTGCGCTGAATGACCCTTCACATCATATTTTTAGCGACTGTAAATACATTTTGAACATTAAGTTTAGATCAAATTTTTATTTCATGATATTTTATTTTGGATAATCATGAGAGTAATTTTATATATTGAATTCTGAGTATTGAGACTAGTTTTTGCTCTGCTTTGGAGAATTGAAGTTTTTCACTTTCGAGAAATTGAAAGTGGGTCTTTGAGATTTTCGAATTGGAGCATTGTAAGGACGAAATTAATCTTACCCAGTTGATGGAAACTCAATTTGGTAATAATTTTTATCTTTTTATGATGTCTATCTAAAACCCTAATTCTTGAGGTGTAATTATGTGATTATAGGCTGATTGAGTTGATGGGCATTGTTAATTGTTAGTTTAAATGCTATTTACAAGTGAGTTTAATCAGTAGTTGTGGTTTAATTTTAGAATTGTAGTTGCAAATGCAGTTCTACCTTCGTATTTTTGGCTTGCTCGAGAGAGAGGTTTTAAAATCAAGATTATTGATTGATGGTCAGTGGGTATTGGGTAGACATGGCTGCAACTCAAGAGAGTGAATCCTAAACTCAGTTCCACATATTCAGCTCGAGAGAGTGAATAGACTAAGGTGTAGGCTGATCTTATTTTGCTTGCTTGTTGATGTTCGAGAGAAATCAACTTGATTCGGGGTAAATTCTTCGAGAGAAAATTTATTCCCTCTATGGCTTAGCTTACTCACTATTATACAACTACTTCCTAATAGTTGCAATTACCCATATATCTCTATTATCCTATAATCGAATCACATCCCAAGTACCCGTCTCATGATCATATTTTGTATTGTTTGCTGCTGTTGTAGTTAATAATTACAAATTAAAACCCCCATGTTATTTGACATTCGTGTCACCCCTTAATTTGAATTATGTTTTTATTCGATAAATTCTATTCTTATGACTCATATTCATACTTCTTAATTGATTCTCAAACTCGTACCACTCCCTGTGGGATTCGACCGCAAATTATTTAGTTGAGTTTTATACTGACTAGCGATCGTTGACACTTAGAATTGAATGAAGTGTCCTTGAAACGTTAATCAAAATGGCACCGCTGCCGGGGAGTGGTGTTGTTTGAGAATATTTGAAGAAATTGAATTTTGTTTCTTTTTAGTCATAGTTGAATCTACTTACTTCTAGTTTTGGTTTGTGTGTTTGAGTTTGGGGCAGAAGGACTGAGCATATCTTGTAGCAATGGTGACCAAATGGACCACCCTTTTTTGAGATTGATGATTCTTAGGAATAACATCCTAACTTTCAAGCAATTAGAGGGTGAGACTATCCATGAGTTGTGGCCAAGATTTAAGGCATTATTGCAGCAGTACCCAACTCATGAAATTCCAGATAAGATGCTACTGAAATGCTTCTACAGAGGGCTTGGTCCTGAACATAAAAAAGTGGCTGACCAACTTTCTCCGGGTAGTCTAATACAACTACCATATGAAGAAGAAGCCCCACTCCTTGATGGCATGATCAAGACCAATAAGAAGACATAAAAAGACATAAAAAGACCAAGAATTGGTCAAAATGTTGAATCAGCTGGATTTTTTGGCCAAGAAAGTCATGGAATTGGAGGCAATGTACAAGTGTTATCTCCATTCCTTTTGTTTTAGAAATAATCGAGTGTTGATTTTGCAGGTTAAAGTGTAAAATGTGTTAAGAATGTGCAGGCTGGCGAGCTAAAGTTCCAATCGGTGACTCACCGAAGAGATTGGCGAGCCCGACTTGGACCACCGTTGGACTCAAGATATCAAAAGATAGAGTGTGTAAAACTCGGCGGGACCATGATCAAGTCGGCAAATCGCCGAATAGGTCGGCGATTACAAATTAGTCCACCGTTTGGACCCCCACATTAACTAGAGGTCCTGTAAAACGCGGTGAGGTAACTGCTCACTCGGCGTGTGTAGGTCGGCGAGAAAAATTTAATGTCACCAATAGGGCGAGAACAAGACAGTTTTAAAGGCCAAAGGTTCAAAAGTTCAAGTTCTTTCGCATTCCCTCAGTTTTTAACTTCCCAAAATCACACCCACACTATATTTTCGCATTGTTACCACTTTTTAGTCATTGATTATGCGTTCGGAGTTGGAATTCTTTGCCACCTAGCTTGTCAAAGTTTATATTCGGCATTAAAGGTTGGTTTTCCGAACCTTGAACTTGTAATTAGTGATTTTACTCATTTGTAATTTCTTTTATCTTAGTGATGTGTGTTGGGCCTCTCTGAATCGTGCATGTGTGCTTGATTGCCTGTTTTAAATTCGAATTCATGCCTAAATTGCCTATATTGTTGATTTCCCTAGTTTCGTGCTTTAAAATTGATCAAATTTGTTGGGTTGTGCTAATTTTTTGTTGGGTCTAGTCGGATGAAGCCTAGTTAACCCGCATTTTTGCCAAATAACGTACTTTGCCCAACGATGGAGCGGTTGACGTCATTCTTACGGGCAATAATCATCAAATGGCCAAATTTGGCCAAACCTGGAGAAGTTTGAGTATCTCGGGGGCATGGGTAGCATGGGTCTTGGCCTAATTGTACTAGTGTATAGTTTGTTTGTTTTTTCGGGGTCTGTGGGGTTAAATTTTGGAAGTTGGGGTTAAAAGTATGCACGTTGGGCAGTTTGGCGAGCTGAATCGAACTCGCCGAACAACTCGGTGGTTTACCGAATCCCCTGAGATCCCCCTTAATATCAAGAAATTGTCAAGTTTGGGTTCTGTAACTTTGAAGGAGAAGCCTGAATTCGCCGAGTGCACGCGGTGACTCACCGAAAGTCTTCTTTGATCACCCTTTTTGCACCCCTAACCCTTAAAATACACTATAACTTTTGGCGGGTTAGTCCTTGCTCGCCAAATGGTGTCGCCGATTCGCTGAAAGACCCCTCCCATCGCCAACGTGCCAATTTTTTGGGAAAATTTTGAACCAATCCTTTTTCAGTGAGCCCAATCTAGCTCGCCAAAGTGATTCGGCGACTCGCCGACTTGTTCGGTGAGTCTATCTGCAACTATTTTTCTGTAATTATTCATGAAATTAATCTAACTCTTTTTGATGTTTTTGCAGATGTGGCTAGAACAAACCTCGACATGCTACCCCGTAAAAGAGCACGAGGAATAGTGATAAATGAAGGGGGTGCCAATCCTCCTAAAAAGGGAAGGACAGAGCCTCCAAAGGGAGGCAAGGGCAAGGGCAAGAAACCCATGACTAAGGTTTCGGAGCACAACTCCGGCAATGAGGGAGAGTTCTTTGACTCCCTAGCTGCGTTCTCCGAGCCGGATAATGACTAGCCACTGCAGTCTAGGAGAGCGGAGATCCGTGCTTGGTCTTGTCCTAACTCATTGAGGGCTACATCATTATCCTCTCCTACAACAGATATAGTGCCAGCTCTGACACCGATTGTGGTCCCAGTGCCACCAACACAGATTCCTCCTCCCCAGCTCCTCAACAGACTAAAAGCTGACGGGTTGAAGACTATTCTAGAGGAGAAACTGCTATCCACGAAGGGCTTAGTGGCTAGATACTCCAGAGCGAGGGACACACTCAAGTATCATCGATTCGAGCGGTTCACCAGTCCCCGAGCCCCCTATATTCCTACATGGATCTGGGAATTCTACACTGCCTACGGTGAGCTAGTGCCCAAGGGAAAGAAGAAGGCCAGTGCCTTCAGACAAGTGAAGTATGTTATGGTCCGGGGGAAGGAAGTAGGGTACAAAAATGACTATATTAATACTGTACTCGACAGGACTGTGGGTTCTACACTTGCATACGAGGGTTTAACTATTACTCAGACCCTGGATGATTTAAAGGGCTAGCTTGCACCCTTGATTTCTGATACCACCCCGAGGTGGATCGAGGCAAGAGATCCCATCGAGAAGAAGGATTTGAATATTACCGCTGGGTAATGGTTCGGGTCCATCAGCAGCTCTATTATTCCCTCGCAGAATGAGTCCATCCTTCATCACCCAAAGACAGTCTGTCTCGGATCCATAATAGCCAGAAAGATGATCAACTTGGGATTTATTATTGAGCATGCTATGGCCATGAGGGCCAAGCAACATCAGACTTCCCTTCCCTTCCCGGTCTTGATCACTAAGTTGTGACGGCATGCTGGAGTTCCTCAGGATGAGATGAGAGATTTTGAGGTCACTCCTACATCCTCCACTGATATCTGGCATATAGAGGCCGAGTACACTCGGGAGTAGGTAGATAGGAGGAGAGCAGCTCCGGTGGACACATCTCCGAAGATTGACATAGAGACGATTCCTGGAGAGGCATCTTTGCCTACTCCGGTCTCCGGGCCTTCAAGTACACCTTGAGTTTTCTTGATGACAAGCTAAAGTTTAAGCTGGGGTGTTGATGACTCCGTGAACTCATTTAGGGCATATTTACAATGATTTAGTGTCCTCAAATGCTTATTTTATGCAAATAACTGATGTAAAACCCTTGATTTTCAAGTATATGGATTGAAGAACAAAGCATGGACACTGATTTGCAAAAAGGAACAAAGCGAGCTGAAAGAACAAAGAAATGAAACCCTGGTGATCGCCAAGCTCTTTTGGCAAGTCGCCGAATGACAATTATATCGCCTAAAGTTCCAGTGTGCCAAGCCCTGAATGAGAAAACCAAGTTGGCTAGAGAAAGGAGCAGTCGGCGAATTGTCGAGTGGTTCCGTGATGCAGTGTTGGATCACCCAAAGATACAAAACTTGAGGATGCTGAAGGCCAAAGCAGAAAGGCGATGGAATTGACCAAATGGCGGATCGTCAAGCTGATCGCCGAGCTAATCGCCAATCCCGACTTACTACGCTGAATGACCCTTCACAACATATTTTTGGCGATTATAAATATATTTTTGAACATTAAGTTTCGATCAGATTTTTATTTCACAAGATTTATTTTGGATAATCATGAGAGTAATTTTGCATATTGAATTCTTAGTATTGAGACTAGTTTTTCCTAAGCTTTGGAGAATTGAAGTTTTTCACTTTTGAGAAATTGAAAGTGGGCCTTTGAGATTCTTCGACTTGGAGCATTGTAAGGATGAAATTAATCTTACCCAGTTGATGGAAACTCAATTTTGTAACAATTTTTATCTTTTATGATGTCTAGCTAAAAACCCAATTATTGGGGTGTGATTATGGGCTGATTGAGTTTATGGGTATTGCTAATTGTTAGTTTAAATGCTCTTTAGATGTGAGTTTAATCAGTAATTGTGGTTTAATTTAAGAATTGTAGTTGCAAATGCAGTTCTACCTTTGTGTTTTTGGCTTTATCGAGAGAGAGGGTTTAAACCAAGATTATTGATTGATGGTCAGTAGGTATTGGGTTGACATGGGTTTAGCTCGAGAGAGTGAATCCTAAACTCAGTCCCATATATTCAGCTCGAGAGAGTGAATAGACTAAGGTGTTGGCTGATCTTATTTTGCTTGCTTGTTGATGTTTGAGAGAAATCAACTTGATTCAGGGTAAATTATTCGAGAGAAATTTTTTCCCTCTATGGCTTAGCTTACTCACTAATATACATCTATTTTCGAACGGTTGCAATTACCCATTTGTCTCTATTTCTATAATCGAATCACATCTCAAGAACCCGTCTAATTATCATATTTTTATTGTTTACTGCTGCTGTAGTTGATAATTACAAATCAAAACCCCCATGTTATTTGACATTTGTTTCACCCCTTAATTTGAATTATGTTTTTATTTGATAAATTCTATTCTTATGACTGATTAGATCATATTCATACTTCCTAATTGATTCTCGAACACGTACCACTCCCTGTGGGATTCGACCCCAACTCATTTAGTTGGGTTTTATACTAACTAGCAATCGCTGCGACTTAGAATTGGATGAAGTGTTCTTGAAACGTTAATCATCCTTATAGAATGTCTCCAACTAAGATTAACGAATTGAAAGTGTAGTTGAAAGACTTTATAGATAAGGGCTTCATCAGCCCAGCATTTCCCCATTGGGTGCACCAGTGTTATTCATGAAAAAGAAAGATGGTTCTCTCAGAATGTGCATTGAGTATAGACAGTTGAACAAGGTCACAATCAAGAATAAGTACCCTATCCCCAAAATTGATGACTTGTTTGACGAACTTCAGGGTGCTAGTCATTTCTCAAAGATAGACCTCAGATCCGGTTATCATCAGCTTAGAGTCAAAGATAGTGACATCCGGAAAACAACCTTCAGAACTCAGTATGGTCATTATGAATTTGTAGTTATGTCATTTGGACTAACCAATGCTCCTACAACTTTCATGGATTTGATGAACATAGTGTTCAAGAAGTATTTAGACTTGTTCGTTATCGTCTTTATTGATGATATCCTCATTTACTCTAGGAATGGGGAAGATCATGCGAATCATTTGATTTTTTTTACTACAAACTCTCAAAGATCGTCAGTTATTCGCTAAGTTTAGCAAATGTGAGTTTTGGTTGCAATATGTTTCTTTCCCTTAGCATATTGTGTCTAGTGAAAGGATCCGAGTGGATTCTCAGAAAATAGAAGTAGTGAAACAATGGCCCAGACCTATCTCTCCTACAAATATTCGAAGCTTCTTGGGTTTGGCTGGCTATTACAGAAGGTTCGTGGAAGGATTTTTATCCATAGCCTTTCCATTGACTAAGTTGACTCAGAAAAAAGGTTAAGTTTCAGTGGTCAGATGATTGTGAGAAAAGCTTCGCAGAACTGAAAACTAGGTTGACTACAACTCCCATTTTAACTCTACTAGAGGGTTCAGACGGTTGTGTTATTTATTGTGATGCATCCAGAGTTGGTCTAGGTTGGGTGTTGATGCAGCGAGGTAAGGTGATAGCCTATGCTTCTAGACAACTTAAGGTGCATGAGAAGAACTATCCAACTCATGACCTTGAGCTTGTAGCAGTGGTATTTGCACTTAATATTTGGAGACATTACTTGTATGGTGTTCACGTATATGTGCTCAGATACCATAAAAGCCTTCAATATGTGTTCACCCATAAAGAGATGAATCTTCACCAGAGGAGATGAGTTGAGTTCCTCAAGGATTATGATATGAGTGTGCATTACCATCCTGGTAAGGACAATGTAGTAGCAAATGCTCTTAGTGGACTATCTAAGGGTAGTGTAGCACATGTTGAGGAAGAAAGAAAGGAATTAGCAAGGGATGTTCATAGGCTTGCTCGCTAAGGAGTTCGTCTTATAAGCATATCAGATGGTGGTGGAAGAGTTCAGAATGGAGAAAAATCTTCATTGGTAGCGGAGGTTAAGTAAAAGCAAGACAGTGATCCGATATTGCTTCAGCTAAAGGGTGCAGTCCATCAATAGAGAGTTAAGGTTTTCTCCCAAAAAGGAGATGGTGTGCTTCGCTATTAGGGTCGATTGTGTGTTCCTAAGGTGGGTGAGTTGAGACATCAGATTCTTGCTGAAGTCCATAATTCTAGATATTATATTCATCCAGGCACCACTAAGATGTACCGTGATCTGCGAGAAATCTTTTGGTGGAATGGTATGAAAAGGGATATAGCAGATTTTGTGGCTAAGTGCCCTAATTACCAGCAAGTGAAGGTAGAACATCAGAAACCAGGAGGTATGACTCAAGAGATCAACATTCCTAATTGGAAGTGGGAAGTGATCAACATGGACTTCATTACAGGTTTACCTCGTACTCGCAGACAACATGACTCTATTTGGGTGATAGTTGATAGAGTTACTAAGTCTGCATGCTTTTTCGCTGTTAAGACTAAAATTTCGGTGGAGGACTACGCCAAGATTTACATTAATTAGATAGTCAGGTTGCATGGGGTTGCTTTGTCTATCATTTAAGATAGAGGTCCTCAATTTACCTCTTATTTCTTGAAGTCATTTAAAAAAAGTCTTGGTACTCAAGTTAACCTTTGCACAACATTTCATCCACATACGGATGGTCATGCAGAGCGTACCATTCTGTCCTTAGAGGACATGTTGAGAGCTTGCGTGATTGATTTCAAGGGTAGTTGAGATGATCCCCTTCCTCTTATAGAGCGAGTTCGCCTACAATAATAGCTACCATTCCAGTATTCAGATGTCCCTTTATGAGGAATTGTATGGGCGTAGATGTAGATATCCTGTTGGTTGGTTTGAAGTAGGTGAAACAGCCTTGATAGGGCCAAATTTAGTTAATGATGCTATGGAGAAAGTGCAACTCATTAGAGATAGACTTAAGACAACCCAGAGTCGCCATAAGTCCTATGCAGATGTAAGTAGAAGGGAATTAGAGTGCCAAGTTGATGATTGGGTTTTCCTGAGAGTATCACCTATGAAGGGGGGATGAGATTTGGAAAGAAAGGGAAGCTCAGTCCTAGATATGTAGGCCCTTACAAGATTTTGAAAAGAGTTGGTAAAGTTGCTTATGAGTTAGAGTTGCCAACAGAACTAGCAACAGTGCATTCAATTTTTTACATTTCGTTGTTAAAGAAGTGTGTGGGTGATCCAACATCTATTGTACCTTTAGAAAGTGTGGCTGTGAAAGATAGTCTCACTTATGAAGAGGTGCCCGTTGAAATCCTTGATTGTCAGGTTCGAAGGTTGAGAAACAAAGAAGTCGTTTAAGTTAAGGTTTTGTGGAGGAGTCAGTCCGTAAAGGGAGCTACTTGGAAAGCAGAAGTAACCACAAAGGCCAAGTATCCTCATCTCTTTCCTTCTGATTCCATTCCAGCTTAAGGTAATAGTTCCTCTCTAGTTTTCAGTTATTCATGCGTAGATTCAGTCTTAGTATCATGTTCCTTCCATTTATACTTGCATTTTCAGAGTATTTGCATGTTCTTGGAACATAGTTCAGTCAGAAATCAGTTTCTAGTGTTTAGTGGTAGGGTTTGCATCTCTTTCCCTCTATCTCCAACTAGTTTAGTCTTCATTTGAGGATGAATGATCCTAAGGGGGAGATGATGTAACACCCTGTATGCTAAAACTACCAAAATGCAGATTTTTTTCACAAGTTGCTGATGCAACCCACGGTCCGTTCTGGTGGTCCGTGGTTCACCACCTGCAACCCCCTCCCAGAACTCATCCTCTGAAATCAATCGACAGACTGACAGGATGGATCATGGATCAGTCCATGGACCATCGATCTGTCTGTAGGTCGACAACTTTAGGACCCTCCAGCACCCATCCTATGAAGTCGATCAATGAACTGGCAGGACAAATCGTGGATCATTCCACGTACCGTCGATCACTTCGTATGTCGAGACCCTCAGGACCCCCCAGAACCCATCCTCTGAAGTCGATCGACTGACAAACATGACGAATCGTGGATCAGTCCATAGACTATCGATCAGTCCGTAGGTCGAGACCCTTTGGACCCTCGAGGATCCATCCTCAGAAATCGATTGATGGACTGACAGGACGGACCATGAATCAGTCCACACACTGTCGATCAGTCCCGGCGGTGGATTTAGCAAATTTTATGACATGTGTCATCTGGTCATTTCCTCATTTGTTGGACCCCTAAACTACGCCGTTTAACCCCTAAACTACGTAGTTTTTGTCAGTTTTATCCTAGTAACTTAATTAGAACTTACCCTAGACAACTCATTCTCCTAAAATTCATCAAGTTGAACGAAAAAAAGGAGAAATAGTTGACCAAGCCCTAGTTCAAGAACGCAGAGAGTTTTCATCCGTTCCAGCCCTAAAATCGAAAGATTTCTCCATGAATTTTGTCACCAGGTATGTGGTATTTCACTAGTGGAATCCTTTCACCCATTAGGTTCCTAGATTTCAGTCAGAATCTTGATTCCCTTAATATTATCTAGATCTAGGGTTTCTTGAATGTTAGAAATTGTTGGGTTTTAGCTGTTAGAATGACCCAAATCAGATTATCATATTGTTGATTAGTTTCTTGTATGATATATTCAGAACCCTAGCTATGTAGTTCTTTTAGTTCATGAATTACACATGCTAGGTCTCATGTATACATGCTTTAATTTACGAATGTCACATTATCAGCCATAATTGTTGCATTCTTAGAGTTTGCATGTCAGTAATTGAGCTATCCAGTACTTCAGCATTTCAGTCATAATAATACTTATATATATTCCAATTGGGAGTAGTCTTAGACTGAGTGGACTAGGGTTCAGCGTGCCCGACTAGTCTTAGAACTATGTGCCCCCATAGGTTTATAAGTCCCCTCCATGGGCATTACATTTTAATGATCATGCTAGTCATGCCTCTATACCTATGGGAGGGTTATTAGATCCTTTAGAGGGTGAATACATCAGACTCCACATTTAACTCATGTGGTTTTATGTCGGTTATTAGTAGCTCCCACATTCAGATTTTATTGCATTGACCATGTTATCAGTTACAATTATATTTCATTCTCAGCATGTTATAAACTTGGTTATTAGATTCAGTCATTTCATGTTCATCATTCTCAGTTTAGTATCATGCTTATCTCATATCATTGCTCAATTATATGTTTGTTCAGTTATGATTATTGTTCATATTTACTCTATCTTGCATGCTCAGTACCTTCCAAGTACTGACGTATACTCTACGCTACATCTTCTCGTGATGTAGGTTAAGGCTCTAAGCTTCCATATCACGCGTAGATCGGTTCCCGATCTTCAACTCAGTAGCATCAGTGGTGAGTCCTCATTCTCCGAGGACGACAAACATGTTTCTTTTCTATTTTAGTCTTTAATTTCAATTTTTTCTAGATTTAGTTGGGGCATGTCCCAGCACTTCTATTCAGTTAGAGGCTTATTCCAGACATAGTAGTATTTAGATTTAGCACATGAGTTTTATTTCAGTATCTTAAACTCTTCTCCGTTTTACATATATATATTCATACTTAGTATGGGTATTCCCCATCATCTTAGTTATCCTCATGCTTTAGCTTCTGCACAGTATTTCCTTACTTTAGTTTATTTAGTATGCTTATGATAAGCCGGCAGCTTGGGGTCACTCGTGATCTTAGGTCCCGTGTCCGCGTCCTGGGGGTAGCTTCGGGGCGTGACAAGTCCCCAGGTTGGGTTTCCTCATATATAACTTAGATTTTTTTAGCTTCAATTTCATCCCCTCGATGTGCTTTAGACTCTTTATCTTGCTAAGGCCTTAGTTTATAAATCTCCAAGATTATCATAAATTTTAACACAATTAATATTAATGGTAAACCAACGATCAATATGATCTCACAATATTGTGTTTTCTCCTCATGAGTCTTAATTTACCGTTTTTAATAACAATCTTATATTCTACCATTATAAAAATTAATATCTCAAAATATAGTGTTAGATATAATACAATTAATTCACCCTTCACTTGTTGAAGCTTCAGTTTATTTACTTCAACCTCCCTAATAGAATTAGCAAAAAATAATTTGTTTTTCTCATTCCAAAAAATAGCACCAAGTTTTCTCATTTGCATCAACAAAACTTTCAAGTGTATCATAATACTTTTTCTCATAAAACAAGCCACCAAACTTTTGTACCAAGTAAATTTTCCTGATTTGCTTGTACATGCTATACTTTATATACAATATCATATAAAGTGCAAGTAATCACATGTCTTATATTTTTTATTAGGCTATCAAACTCCTTCTTTCTTTGTCACACCATTTTAACAATTGAATCAAAAGGAGTTGCAAGACTCACACAACTAATAAGAATGTATTTCACAATTTTTCAACATTATGTAACTTGACAAAGAAAATTTCATCACATGTTTTATGGTATTTTTTCATTCCAAGAATGGAAATTTTCTCACCCAAAATATTTCATGTTATATGGTTTCTCAACATGTTTTCATAATTTACTTATAATTCTCATGCTAGAGCTAAAAATCATCTCATTGTAGCCAAGTAACAACATATGATTTATTCCATAATAAATATATGCACTTGTAATACCATTTTTAAAGCATTTCTCAAGAAAGCAAAAAACACTTTTTTTTCACAATGACTTTTTTCCTCATTTTATGAGCCCCGCTATATGTAGAATGTAAATATTTCATGAAAAGTAGTATCACTTTATTAATGAAAATACTAGATAAAAAAGTTTTTTTCTTTACCTTTTCTCCACTTGAATTGAGCAAGTAGAAAAATATTTTACCGTACACCTCTTCTCTTCAATCTCTTAAAGAGAGCGACATTGGAGCAGACTTATGTTGATATCTCTATCTTGATATCCACACTTTTTCAAACTGTAACAAAAATCTCCTTAAAATTGTTGGTGTAGTAAACCACAAATACAAAATATTACAGTTGAAAATAAAATGTTTAAAATGCATAAACATATCTTTAGGCTGATGCACATATATCTCGTTGTGTTTAAGGAGATTCAAGCCCAATGTGGCATAATCTATACCGATCCAATAATATATATCTTGACTTTTTCCCTCCACGATTCAATAGCCCAACAACGTTGTACAGCTCAAACAAATCCGGATTAATTGAACAGTTCAAAGCTCCACAAAAGAACACATTCATTCAACATATAAATATTCTCTTTTGTCTAGTGAATATAGTTGAAGACTAAGAATATTTTTCTTTGTCTCCACTCTCTCTATCACTACACTAACCTCAATATAAACTTCTCATCTTTCTTACATTATTTCTTTTCTTACTTGGGATACTTCACAAAGGAAGAAACATCAATATTTATAGGTGAGAAAATCTTCCATATAGTCAATGGGTAGAATGAGGGGTAGCAATTTGGGTAGATAAATGTGATAGATGTTACATAAGTTACAAGACACTAATGGTCATATGATTTACAAGAAACTAATGACCATGAGAGTTACAAAAACTAATGGTCATATAATTTACAAGAACCAATAGTCATCTTCTACCACAATTTGTACCCACTAACATATGCACTTAATATTTTATTTTAATAATAAAATACATATACACCAACACTCACGAGCTTGTCGTGTGTGAAGCTGGACCGGTGAGGTTGAGATCTGGTGGTTTTGTGGGATGGAGAAGAAGGGAAAAATTGGGGTCATTTGAGTTTGGTTTTCGCCAGAGGACTGGGACTGCTGATTGATTGTTGTTGATATGTTCATCGTTGTGCTCGCCGGAGCTTGGTGGTGGTTCCAACGGGTTCGGAGTCTGGTTTAGCCTAAAAAATGGAGAATGGAGATGGTTCACCGTAGTTCACCAAAGCTCGAAGCTCACGGTGGTGGGTTGTTTCCGGTGGCTGTTGTGGTTTTGTGTTGGAAAATTGTTTGGTGTGTGTTGTTTTGTAATGGTTTGGGTTAGAGTTACTGGTAGTAGAGATGTAAAGAGAAACGCGAGATGGGGTTGTTTGTGGGGAAGAAACGGTTTTTTATGGTTCGAAAATGGTGGTGGAATAGTGGATGTAGCTGGAGAGGAAAGGGTATGGTACTATTTGGGCGGTGGTAGACTTCCCGGATTCTGGTGGAGCTCTAGAGAGTTTATCACCGAAAAAAATGATGAATAATAAAAGAATTTTTCAAAACTATAAATCTAAAAATTACACCCCTTAGGGCATCTCCACCTACGCTACATTTTACTCTTCAAATATAGAGTTCTCTCTATTTCTTGAGACAATCAATTTCAACCCAATTCTTAATTTTACTTTCTAAAAAGGAATATTCTTCTCTCCCTCAATATTATAATATTATTTTCATTTCATTTTTATTTTCCTATTTCATAATATAAATCATTTTTTTTGCAAATAATCAACCTATAATCTATATAATCTTCATATAATATAATTTTGTTTTTTTTCAAATTCTTCATTTCATAAAAAAAAAATTATTCTAAATTTTTAAGTAACATAAATGCGACAAATATTGTATATAATCCATATTGACGAATAATTCAATCAAACTGAAATTTTTTATGAAATACAATTACATCGTGAATATTGCATTATCGTAAAAATTATTTTAAACTGCACATAAATATTCAACTTTCAAGATTGTTACATTTCTCCCATAAATTCTCTATTAATGCATTATGGAGTTCAAAATAAGCAATTTTTGTACTTGTGTAGCTAAAAAAAAATTAAATTAACAATTTCATCTTGTATCCAATTATTTTGTATACGAATTTACTCCCCTGTTTCATTTTAAACTTTGCAACATATATTTTCCTGCTCATTAAAATGTGTAGTTTAATCATTTATCACTATAACATAAAAGTGAATTGTTTGAATTATCATGTAATTTTGTGTATTCTTCATAGTGAAAAATAATTATAATTTTAAATTAGAAAAAAATGTTAATTCGGGATGAAAGTGGTATACTTATCAATAATATGTTTTTAGATATTATATTACTTAGAAAATAATTGCAAATATTAGAGACTTAATTAATAGTCTTCAATAATTTAAATAATATTCAAAATAATTTTAAATTACATATTTAAAGTGCTAATATTTTTTTATAATAAAATAGAAAAAGTATTGGTTTTAAATGTTATATTGCATTTGAAAATAATTACCAATAACAAAAACTTAATTAACGATATCATAAAATTAATATTAAAATAATCAAAAGTGAAATAGAGAGGTGACTAGTAACTATTCACCTCTTTATAAATGGAGTATAGAGAGTAATATAGAGAGGGGTTGGAGAGGTCATTTTCTATTTTACTCTCCAAATATAGAGGATGAAGAGTAAAATAGAGATGGGTTGGAGATGGTCTTATCGAAAATCTTATCCACCAGGACCAACTTAATGACCAAGAAATTGTTTAAATAAAAAATTGAAAAACCGCCTTAGTACAATAGCACTATATTATTATCGTGGACTAAACCACATGTTAACAAAATATCTGTGTATGCAATCTTATCCATATTTAAATGTATATCTAGACTGCGCTAAGAACATAAAAATGAATATTAATAAAAGTAATAAATAAAATGAATATGAACAAACGTAACGAATAAAATGAATGGCATGTCATATATGAAATTTAACATAAAATAATTATTTAATCAAAGACACGATATTCACAACATATTCAAATGATTGTGACAAAAAATAATGTAATTAAAATTAACTGCTAAAAATCCTGAAATTTTGAGAAATAACGATAAATATCGATAAACTTATTCAAAATTATAAAAATGTATTTTGAACTATTGAATAAATAAAACTTTAAAAATGTATTTCTAAATTAATTTGGATACTAATTCTAAAAAGTTTCGGATATTTAAGAGATATTTAAGAAAGCCAAAAAAAAGAAAAAAATTCTTTTCCTTTGAAACAGTCTTTCTGAAAAAATATATGTGATTATTCATAAAACAATTATTTCCTTAAAAGTTTGTCTTTTACAAACCTTTTTATACCCGATCACTGATTATGTGATCCATTACAAATTCTTTTACTTTCTGTCTAATCTGCGATAGTTTTATTATTATTATTATTATTATTTATTTTATTTATTTCTTTTAATCATTATTAATATTGTTAGTTTACTATTATTATTATCATCAACATTTTCATTATACAAATTTGAAAATCACTTACAACCCTCAACTTAGTTTTAAAAAAAGGGAAATGTCTCTCAAATTTGAGAAAATGCTTGTATATTTGATATATTAAAAGTTGGGCTCACCAATGTCACTACCATTAAAAAAATGAACATTCGTGCCATTATTTTTTAATATTCTAATTTTATGATTTTGCAAAACCATTTTATACGTGTAGCCAACGTTCTCGTTTGAATTCTTCATATTTTGAATCAATTTAGTGAAAATTCTTGCTCCCACAGTGATTTTAGGTAGTCATTTTCTGCGGCAAAACAAGCCAGGCCAACCTCAGATGACCTTATAAATTAGAGGCTTGTTCATTCATAGAAAGCAAGAGAAAAAAATGGACGTCAACCTGTTAAAGTATAGTAGTAAACTAATTAATAAATACATGATTATTTAATTTTGTCAAAAGAATACTCAAAATCATTTCTATGTAAGTATATAATGAATATCTTTCTTTTTCCGTCATATTTTTTTTATCTCTTTTGTGAGATTACACTAAATGTGTTGTTGTGTTGGATTTATGAAACTTTTATGCAGCTAAAAAAGTTCCACAAAGAGACAAATAGGTTGGAACTAATCTCAAGTTTGAAAAAAAAGAAGGTTTTTTTCCTTCAATACAACTTATTGAATTATCAAGATGCATTGTATTGCCTTTTTGCAAGGAGCTTGAATTTTTATCTTATAATAGTTTCCTATTAGTACATTTTGAAATGCAAGTAATTATGGATTGTGCGGCCATTTTCTTTTCTCTTGCACCATCTATAGCTATTCCAGAGCAAACTTAAACCCTAAAAATTTGCTACTAAAATGGAATTCAAGTTTTTTTATGTTCCTATCACGATTATGGAACTTCGAAGGAATTTACCGCAACTCCTTATAACTACTTAACTTACGCTAAAACAAAATAATATAGAGCTTAATATCTAAATAACCACTCAACTTATAATAATGAATTACTAAAGCCACTTTTCTTTGTTTTATAGTTTCTAGAAGTCATTTAACTTTGTTTATATAGTCCTTTTAGATTGAAATAAATTTTATAAATTTTGAAGCCCACAATATATGAGGGCCCAGCAAATACATAAGACCAAACCCTAAAAACTAGCACCCTTTTGGTTCAAAGGAAGTGACAGCCATGGATGCTTAAAGCTCTAATTAAGCTTTTCCAGGAAGATTGCGAAGGAAGAAAAATCTCTCCAATCACCATGATTATGGACCTTCCAACGGTGGTTATGATCGAGATTCTTTCACGATTGACAATCAAGTCCATCTTCCGTTGTAAGATGGTTTGTAAACTTTGGTACCTTATTTTAACTTCTGACCCTTTGTTTATTAACATGTATCACCTCAAAAGATCATCTGATTTTCCCAGTATTTTGCTTTCAATTAATGAATTTGTACGGTTACTAGTAGAACTGAAAGCAGATGATTCTCACCCCATACACAGCGATTGTGTTGACCCCTATGTTTCACCTCCCTTCACCCAAATTTTCTTGGGGTAAGATGACATTAATTGGTTCATGTAACGGATTTTTATGCTTGTTGAGTGGCAGGAGATATGACATAGACCATAGAATTTACATTAGCAATCCTATTTTAGGTGAGTATTTCGAGGTTAAATTGCCCGAATGAGAGAAAAGAATTCGGCGTGTTTCTTATGCATTTTTCTTTAGTAAAGCCTTCGATCAGTTTAAAGTATTGAGATCAGTAGTTAGAAAGTCTGTTGGAAGTCCAGAAGTCTCTGAATTGGAGGTTTATACTCTAGGAGCTAATGAGAAATGGAAAAATGTGGGCAAGGCTGCAGAACCTCTATGTGGATTATTTAGCAAGGTTAACATCAATGGTGTTATTCATTGGATGGGTTGCAAAAATAATGAAAACATTTACTCATTTAACAGTTTTACTGAAGAGGTGCAGTCCTAGTCACCTCCGCGTGATCTGCAAACCCCATTGTTGGGCTTGACGCTAGGGGAGTTGGGGAATTGTTTGTGTTTGTCCGATGATAGTAATAATCAGTATATTGATATATGGTGGATGAAAGAATATGGAATAGCTGAGTCTTGGACTAAACAACGCATTTTGAAGGATAGTATTCAAGCACATATCCGTGGTGATAAATTTATACCAATCTTACTTTGGAAAGATGGAGAAATCTTGATGCAAAGAGATCTTGGCACACAACTTGTTTCTTACAACCCAAAAGAAAATAAGTTTACAAGGTGAAAGTGTACGGTGGCACTGGAGCAACTAGCTACACTCCAAGTTTTTACTCACACAAGACTGTCATTGGGGAATGTTTTCAAGTCGCATATGCCTTTCTTAAGATTGAGCAAGTTTAGATGTTCAATTTGTCTTATTTCTTCCTAGATATTATGTTTTGCAGAAATGTTTCTTGTATTATTTAGCTTAAGCCTTGAAGGATTCTAGGTTATTTGCAATGTTAAGTCTCCAAATTTGCATTCTTTATTATCATTTCACTCTACACTTGTCTGAATAGAACAAACTAAGGAACACAACATCGTGCTATCTGTAAAAATAATAGGAACAATATCAAGGTATATATATATATATATATACTGTGATGTCTTCCATAATAAATATTACCAAAAAGAAAACTAGTTACCCTCCAAAATAATAAATTTCAAAACAAGATAAAAGTCTTTGTTCAAGACTACAGATATGAATGATCTCAATATTTTATGCATGCTCTGTTGTTTTAATTTCACTCCAACTTTTCTTCTGAAAATAAAAAATGTAATCCAATTTTGCTTGTAAGCTATGAAAACACTATCACCATCAGGTGTACTGCTACCAAAGCAACCATAGAAATATGTTTTCAAGCTAGAACAAAGCTAAGTTGCTCCGACTCTTCACTTTCGGTGTTGCTCCTGTGTCAATACGATGTGGGTGTGGGTGCGGGTGTGGAATTCGTGTCCGATTCGTTCAAATGATTTTGCATATTTTGACCAAAATTTATGGGAAAACTCTGGACAATTTTAATTATTTTTGTAATCAATACAAAAGCTAAGGTGAATTGAAGGAAATTGAATATCTTTTATACAAAAAATTCTAGGTTACTCTTTTTCCTTTGATCTCCATCCAGGATTCTCCTCAAGTTCTCCATATAATATCATATAATTTGGGTTTCATAACTCTATTTTTTTTATATTCTAATTATTTTTAGGTAAATCGACACACCCTAATTTATTCATGGATCCATATCCCCGAATCTTAAAAATTAGATCATGAAGGATCGGACCTTTAGATCCGAACCTGTATCGGACACCCACACCCGAGTCCAAGCAATTTAGAAACAAAATGCCTCAGAAAACATGATAGTTTGATTCTCCCATTCCTTATGTTTCGCAACTCCAAAAAAATCCACAAAGTAAACTCCCCCACATCCCATCTTGAACGATCAATGACTGCTAATTTTTATTTTCACTTCTATCAAGTTATAAAACTTTCTTGTCGGAACATCTATTACATTGTTCTAAAATTTCATAATTCTTAAATTCTCCTTCTTAAGAAAAAATCCACTATGAATCTTTTATCCTGAGTACCTACGGAATACATGCCTCCTTCGAGGCAAACTCCTTCAGAAAGTAGCAGAAACAACGAACATGGTGCACTTTTAGTCTATCTCCACGATTCACTTGAATAAAGAGTTAAAACCCAATATATTACCGGTGAGAAAATCTTTAGCAGAATACCACTCATCAAACTTTTGTACCTTTTTTCATCTGGTTCAAAACCAAATAAATAGTAATAATGGGTAAATTTATCATCAATGGAATTTAGGAAAGGAAGATAGTTTACTAATATTGCAGTGGGATTAATAAAGTGTAGAGGGTGATCATTTCTACTCCATAAGTAGAACAAAATGTTAATGAAATATAGGATATTTAATGTCATCTAACTCCTCAATTTTACAAACAATGGCCTTTTCAGTTTCCACCTTTTGATCTATGGTGTAAGATAATTAGTCTCATCGAGATGAGATATAGAGCGTCTATGAGACATATCTACAAAACATGGATCGAAAATAAGAGAATTGTAAAATATAGAAATACACTTAACACACATTAAATAATCAACTAGGAGCTTAGAATATATATCATATATGATCTCTTCCAGCATTGAAAATTGTATTGAATGCCACTTGCTCTTTTTGTTCTCCATTAGGGAAAGCATTTGTTACCTGAAATAGTTCCATTTAATATCTTCAGGTAATAAATACTTGAACGATTTCAATACTAAACACATTAATGAAAAATAACATATATCAAGAAGTTTTAGAACATACCATCACCTTTTTTGATATGAGAACAAAAACTACTAGTTATAAACATGGAATAGAAACAATGGAATCTCAAGAAATATAAAAGAATTCTATATTCTTCAAGTCTCCAAAGTAATACTTTATATATATAGTTTCACTTCAAAAGTCTAGATAATGTGTAGTTAGACATTCATTAATTACTAAAGCCTAAGTAGGTGCAAGAAATAATACTTCAATAATTATTTTCAATCAATCACTCCGTTTGGTTACTTGTGGAACTCATAGTAGCATACATAATAATTTTATCTCAAAATAAATTTCCAAAATCTTGGAGCACTGTATATATGAAAGTCCAGCCAATCCATAAGACTAAAACCCTCAAAACTAGCTCCATTTTTGTTCAAATTGAGTGACATCCACGGATTCCAATAGCTCTGAGATTTTAAAGGGAGTTTTTGAAGGAATTAGAATCGCTCATGCCAAAAGGATTATGGACCTTCCAATGGTGATTATGGTCAAAATTCTTTCACGATTGTCAATCAAGTTTTTTATCTGTTGTACGGTTATTTTTATACTACGATATTCTCTTTTAAATTTCAATCCTTTATTTGTTGACATGTATCACAAAATATCATTTATTTTTCACAAAATAGCCAACTTGATAAAATAATATGCAGAAAATTTGCATAACAAAAATTCAAAAAAAAAGAAGATAAATAACCAATCAAAATGACCTAACAAATACTTACAATTCAAATTATCCTAAAACTAGGTAACATATTATGTTAGAAAAGACTGCGGTAACTAAAACCAAACTCAACGATTGATATATGATGCTTACAGAGTTGAGAAATTATCTATGTTTGACTAAAGATATCATTTTTATGGATTATATTCGGTATTTTATGGATACATATAATTTTGAAATGATATTAGTTTGGAAAGATGTAGAGTTCTTGAATCAAAGTGGCACAAAAGTGGATTTTTACAAACCAAAGGAGAAGAAGTTCAGGGTGATAAATGTTTATGGTAATGTTACTGCAATGACTAGATACATTCCAACCATTAACAAGCTCAAGACTATCATGGGGGACCATTTTTGTAATGACCCTCCAGATAATTTCTGTGATTATGCCCCTAATTCATCATTAGGAGTGCTTCCATAGCGACGTTGGGAATGACACTTCCATCACCTAGTCGTTCGTTGGTTTTATGCGAATTTTAGTGTTTTGGAGCTTTTGAACCTTGAATGGTCATTAGTTTTGGACCAATTTTTTTTCATTCAATAAATGACGATGTGTGATTACTTTTGGAACTCAAAGACGATGATTCTCACCTCCTTAACAGAGACACTGTGTTAATCCCTAGGGGTCACCTCCATACACCCACTTTATCTAAACAAGACATGATACTAATTGGTTTTAGTAATGGGTTCACTTGTTGAATGTTCGGAAGGATACTGTTGAGTATTCAGTTTACATTAGCAGTCCTCATTTGGGAGAGTATTTTGAGGTTTGATGTGTCGTGAATTTTCGGTATTGTTGATACATTATACTTGAAGTTGTATTTTCGGTTTTTGGGTTGTTAGACCTTTTGTGAAACTTTACTTTGGATTTGAGTATTATTGTGCAAACACTTTTGGCATTTTAATCTTAAAGATTGTTAATGCAATTTGCCTTTGATTTTCAATTGAAGATTTTAGATTTCAATCTATTTCAATTGTAAGTTCATGAATCCTATTTCAAACCCAAATACGGATTGTGATAACTCAAGCATGGATAGCTAAATTCACAACTAGTGTTGTGGGATCCATGAGTAATTAACAAAGTAAAACCAACAACTAAGTAATTCTTGAATACTGTTTATGCATGTATTGTTAATCCTTCCATTTAGAATTCTTTTTAACGGTGTGCAACGTTAGAACTCGCCTCATTCATACTTGTAGAACCAAGGAGGTAACAAATGGGAAAGGGATTAAACAATGGAGATTTAGACATGATAATCTACTATCTAATAGCCTGACCCACTTACTACGAAGGGTAATCTGGGGTTAAGGGTAAGGGTTAGTAACACATACACTCGTAGACGAACCAAGTTGCGGGTGAAATTCCCTATTTGGAGGACCAATCACTTAGAGATACATAACTTACCAATCTTGCATGTTAACATTAGGATATAGTTACCATTATTGGAATTACTGCGTTAAGAACTAGTGTGGAATTCGGGCGTATCAAGGTTAAATTTCCCAAATGGGAGAAAATAATTCAGCTTGTTGCTTATTCATTATCTTCTAGTGAAGCCTCTGGACTATATAAATTATTGAGATCAGAATTAAGAAAGTTTGAGGGACATCCAAAAGTATAAGGATTGGAGTTTTATACTTTTGTAGTTGATAAGAAGTGGAAAAATGTGGGCATGGATTTAGAACCTCTACGCGGATCATTTATTAAAGCTAACATCAATGTTGTTGGTCATTGGATGGACTGAGAAAAAAATGACATCATATAATACCTTAATAGTTTGACAGAAGAGGTGAAGTCCCTTCCAACTCCACATGGTCTTGAAACACCATCATATTGCTTGTGGCTAGTGGAATTGATGAATTGTCTATGTTGTGTAATACTGATTATAGTCAGTACATCGATATTGGTGTTTTTAAAATATTGGGCAGCAAAAAGTATTTATTGAAAGATCTCTCAATATTTTTATCAGGCATAATAGATATTCAAATAGTCAACTTGATAACACGATCTGCAGAAAATCGGCATAACAAAAATTAAAAAATTGCTAAATAATCTCAACAATTAAAAGAACTTAACAAATATTTAAAATTCAAGTTCATCCTAAAAGTTGGTTACTTATTATGTTACAAAATGACTAAAGTAACTAAAAGCAAACTTAACGCTCCTCCTTTGCTTTAGATACTGCAGTTTAAAAAATTTGCTTCTCCTTGATTACTGCTTCTACAACTTGTCCTTGAAGATTGTCCTTAAGTTTGCACACTTTTGTAAAATGGACGGCTTGTCTGCAATTTCCACATATTGCATCAGGTCTCCACCAATAAAAAGTTTCTAACTGTATTTTCCTTTCGCAGTATTTGCAAAGAGGATAATTATATTTTTCTTTTTTTTTGTGGATAAGAAACACCCTCAGTAACATTTTCTTTCATAAAGGCTCTTCTTTGATCTTGTGCTTGAAGAGCACTAATTAGATCTTCGACATAGATAGTAGAGAGATCTTTAAACTCTTCCAAAGAATTTTTTTTAGATTTGAATCTCTCTGAAATTGTCACAAGAATTTTTTCTACTATTCTATCGTCTTTGAAATCCTCGCCAAGCAATCTGATTTTAGTAACAATCAACGAAATCTTGTTAGAATACTTAACAATAGTTTCATTTTCTTGCATCCTAAGAGATTCAAAATCCCTTTTCAAATTCAAAATTTACATTTTTCTGACTCGGTCACTTGATATTTTTTTTAAAAATTTCCCAATCTTCTTTTGTTGTCTCACAAGCAAAGATTTAAGAAAAAAATCCAATCCACGACTGAAATTTTGAATTACAGTTTTGGCTTTGAATTTTTTGGTTTTTTAATTAAAATTAGATTTAATTAGAGTAACTGTGGGATTTTCAGGGAGAGGGTTTAAGGGCATATAATCCAACACAACTTCCCACATATCATAGGCTTCAAGATATGATTCATTTTCACAGACTATATCTGATAGTTTTCACTAGTGATTTTTTTTGAGGAATTCTAAAAAAGATTATGCTTGGCATTGTTTTTGGTTAAAAAATTGTTTAGAAAAGCTTGTGCATCGAAAAAAAGCACATATTGAAAATAGTATCCCTAACGGGTTAAAATGTGTAGCCTTGACGGGTTAAAATGATAGAAAAATATAGCCAATGTAGCTTAACAGTAACATGGTAGTTCTTTGGAAGATTTCAGAAATTCCGTAAGATCAATAAAGCCCTTGATACCATTGTTGGAGTTTATGAAAAATGGGGAAGCAAAAAGTATTGATTAAAATGTCTCACGATGTCCTCATTAAGCATATTAGGGCATTAAATAGCCAACTTGATAAAATAATATGCAGAAAATTTGCATAACAAAAATTCAAAAAAAAGAAGATAAATAACCAATCAAAATGACCTAACAAATACTTACAATTCAAATTATCCTAAAACTAGGTAACATATTATTTTAGAAAAGACTGTGGTAACTAAAACCAAACTCAACGATTGATATATGATGCTTACAGAGTTGAGAAATTATCTATGTTTGACTAAAGATATCATTTTTATGGATTATATTCGGTATTTTATGGATACATATAATTTTGAAATGATATTAGTTTGGAAAGATGTAGAGTTCTTGAATCAAAGTGGCACAAAAGTAGATTTTTACAAACCGAAGGAAAAGAAGTTCAGGGTGATAAATGTTTATGGTAATGTTACTGCAATGACTAGATACATTCCAACCATTAACAAGCTCAAGACTATCATGGGGGACCATTTTTGTAATGACCCTCCAGATAATTTCTGTGATTATGCC
>JAJOOS010080141.1:0-24990 GCA_029582725.1 Solanum chiquidenum | reverse complement strand
AATCATAATGGACTTGTGAGAATTCTATTTTGAAATTGCTTGCGAAAACATTTGCAAAATTTCTTATTTCCTTATATTTATTTGTACACCAAAACAATTAAAAAAAATCTAAAAGTATATTTTTCAATAACTCATTTTACGTTATTAAAAATTACTCTATGTAATTATTTTTTTGATTATTATGAAAAATGAACCATTAGCTTCAAATAGATTGTTGTAGTAGAAATTATTTTAAATTGTTTTAGTAAAGCAAGCAGTATATTAAAATTTAAAAGTGTATAAATCTGAGAAAATGAACCGTTAAACGAGCAAACATATAAAAATTAAATAAATTTGAAATCTGTTTGATACAATTAAAGGTAAAATGCCCATTTGTTCGTTCTATTTATATTGTAAAACTTAAAAAATGTACTCTTTTTGTGCCATTCACCTTTTTTATGTTTCAGGGTTCAATATTCATGATCTTCTAAAATAGGAGAAAAACACAAAAAAAATATGTAAAAGAATTATGTATGTGAATACTCGAAAATTTTTATAGGGATAAAGTCAAATAATAAGTGTGTGAGAAATAATAATGTAATCAAATATTTAAAAGATAAAATAAGAGTTACAAAGAGCACGTAAAAGTAGAATTATAGAAAATAATATTTTGTAAATTTGTAGAAACAAAATACAATTTTTATAGTAAATATTATCAAATAAAGTGAAATTCTGCTAGAAACATTAAACAAAATCTAAAATATTTAAAAACCGCGCGTAGTGCGGTCAAATTTACTAGTTTAAAATAAATGGTAAGTAATGTGTTGTAACAGAGTAAAATACCGGTATGGGGTTTCAATAAGAAAGACTCCACCCCCTCCCCCCAACTTTTTTTTTTACCAAAAAAAAAACTTTAAAAGAAAAAACAGAAAAGAAGAAGATTTTATTTTCTTCAAGGGAATGAGACAACAGATCTCCAAATTAAAGTCTCTTATAAAAAGTGAAATCAAAAATCAATGTCGAGTAGTCGCATTATATATAGTCCCTACATTTTTAGGAGGACACATATAGGCCAATCATATAGTAACTTTTTTCCTTATATTCCAACTTGACCATTATAACACCATAATATGTTTATGTTGATTTCTTCAAAATATATCACAACTTGTTGTTTTAACATACATATATCCTTTAATTTCTTGTTCTTCCTATATTATATGATTGCACTTCAAAGTCTTACTTTAAATGAGAGTTTTAATTAACAGGTGTTTGAACATGAACTTGGTGATTTTATTTTATTTTCGAAAAAATGAAGTCAAGTTGAAAAAAATTGGTGCTATAAAACCAAGCAACCAACATATTGAACCAATTCATTGGGAAAATGCTGATGAGAATCATTTTTTTTTATTGAAATGGTGAGAAATTTCGTAATTTTTTCATATGAAACAATTACTAATATTATTTTCTTTTCACACGGATATCAATCAAAATATCTTTGCAATTGCCATTGGATATTTTTTATTGAGAAAATCATTGGGAAACTAGTGATTTTTGTAGTAGTAGTTGACTACGTGAACTCACCTTGTTGGTGAGTATTCGATTCTCTCCTTATAATTTCCTCCTAATTTTCTCTACCCCTACCTTCATTTTTGTAAGAAAAGGATATTTGAAAATTTAATTAAATTTATATTTGAACATGCGTATTATTAAAAAGTAGTGAGTAAAAGTTTTGTGATGAAAATGTTTTGTATTTATACCTGCAAAAGTAACCAGATCCCTCAACTTCAAATTAGAGTGAACAATTGGCAATTTGAACAATTGGCTATATAAAATGTATACCAAAATTATTGCTTGCATTTTAATGTAAGTCCAAACTCCAAACTCATGAACATTCAATACTCAAATACTTTCTTTTCCTTTTGCAATATTTTTACATAGAGTTTTAAAACAGTGAAACCAACTTCTCTTTTTTTAAATAAAATAATAATAATTAAAATGTCTATCCATAATAAATAAATAAATAAATAAAAAGGTTAATTCCCAACTGAATCAAAGCAACCAATAGAGAGTGGGCACTAACAGAAAGGCTAAAAGTGAATGGCAACATCTTTTTTTGGCCATTGAAGTTGAGGGGGGAAAAGGCAATGGAATAGTTAAAGATGGAGACACAAATAAAGCACCATCACATCATAAGGAAGTTTGATTAATAAGTAATAAATAGTTTTAATGACATGAAATGTCAACATTATAGTTTTCTAGTATGTAGTATTTGCCAAGGGGTGTGGCCATTCAAGCTCCATAAAGGGCACTTTTTTTTCCCACATACCATTAGCTTAAGAAATCACTCCTATAAAATAATACTTCAATTCCTCTGTCTCTAAATAATTGTCACATTTTCGCTTCTCGAGAATTAATTTAATTAATTTTTGAACTTAAATTAGATTAGACTAATTCAATATTTTAACATTAAAATTTAGATATTTAATTTTTCTCATATCAATATATTGTAAAATATTTTTCTCACATCTATTGGGTCGTCCTTTAATACTTTATTCTTTTGACATCTATTATCTAAAATCCATTTGGTTCAATTAATTTGAATTCACCTTCATGAATAAGTCCATCAAATTAGTGCCCTCTAATTAAAGGCGGATGGAGGGGCGGAACTGGAAGGTTAGATACGAATTTAACTGAACCCAGTAATTTTAGTTTAAATTTATATTTGTATTTAAAAACTTACTAAATATATGTACAAGAATTTACAAATTTAAAATTCAGTTACTAACACTTGATGAGGATGTTAAGCGTTATTCTAATATTTTAGATCCCAAATTTAAATCGTAATGGGAGGAATCGTAATTAAACATTCAATCACATCTCTTAAATGTCTTTTGCAACATGTTTAACGAATTGTTTAAAGTCCAAATGGGGCCTCTTTTTTTTTTTTTTTTACATCAGTACGAACAATCTATCCTTTTGTTTTTATCTTCTTTGGTATTTTTGGAATGTTACTATTTCTTGTGCGATGAAATGACACTAATTATTAATCAATGATAGGATAAGATGCGTTAGTTTTGCTATAAAAATATTATTAAGGTCATAATTCAGAAGATATATAGTAATTAAATTTGTTAATAATATCTATTTCTGCTTCTTTCTTACGGTATTCTTATTCCATTTAAATTTCTTGTGTTTGTCGAACTTCCTACGAGTGATTTATTTTTCTTAGTTCTTACCTACATAATTTAATTACTTGTCAACTTAAAGTTATTCTATCACTAACGCAACATTTCTATGAGTATTTATTATTCTTAGTTCTTACCTACATAATTTAATTACTTGTCAACTTAAAGTTATTCTATCACTAACTAGGTTGCGTTAGCGAAGAGTATACGTAAATTTTATCAAATTTGAAAAAGTAATTAACTTATATCTGCTTAAATTAGTATAAATGAACATTTATACAATTGGAATATAATTTAACCAGGCTTTTTTTCTTCTTCTTCTTCTTCATATTACTAATTCTACTAATGTAATAATTAGTACGACTAACAAACCTCACAACTTTAGAATTAAAAATGAAAGGTGTTTACTATCCGAACAACTCCTAATCATCTAATACGACTAACAAACAAAGTCGTAGGTCGACCATCAAATAAAATACAAGAATACTTTCTTTGTCAACACAACAATCCCAATTTTTAAAATAGTAGCTGTATTAAATACTTAAAAAAGATAACGAAAGCCTAATCCGTACAATACATCATTTGACCAAATATATATATGTGATCTTTTAGTGTAGATTCTTCAACAACACTAAGAATAAGGAGAAGAAGAAAAAAAAAATACAAATTATTAGAAGCATTCTCATTTGTTTCCCATAGTAAACATTTTCTTTTCTCTTCGTTTTTACACTGTTCAAGAAACAGCTTGAAAAATATACAACAATAAATTACTCTGTACAAATGAAGTATGAAAAGGATAAAATATAACGCAGACCTTATTGGAATAGAAATATATATATATATATATATATATATATGATTTATTAGTCGATTAGAATAATTTTTTACCGTGCGTGAATTGTATATGTTAGGAGGTGTTGTCATAATGACTCTAGAAATGGCATAGTGGTGGTAATTTCATATGGCACTAAGAGGGGTTAATGCTGTTCGTCACATGGAGTGATACATTAAAATATTGATAAACTTTGCACTAAAGTATATCAATGTCGAAAAAACACTAGCTATGTGCTATGTCCAACTGTTCTTCTTTCCTTTTTTGGGAATGTAATGCTTACTTTGGTGAATTAATAGAATTTTGGACTCCTTTAGAGCAATTCTTCTTTATTAAAATTAGCTTATAGGGGTGTAAATTAACCCAAAATATAATTTGACATAATATCAAAGTCAGGTCCAATGTGTACCCAAAAATTGAACAATTGCCAAAGGTGAAAATTATCACCCAATCCATGAATGTACATGCACTGCATCGGACAATAGAACACCGGATAAAGAATATGTAGAGATTAGAGCATGATGGGCATTCATGAATGTGCACATATCAAATCGAACAGTAAAATTCCAAATAAAAAATATGTATCGCCCCGAGCATGAAAAGGGGAGGGGGTTATAATAAATGAAGTACTCCTTATAAGTTACACTATAAGACTTATGTTGTGCTTCTAAACGGCAGCAAATCCTTCTCATTTTTTTTTATGTGAATTGAATACACAGCTCTAAGACGAGGGAAGAGCTTAAAAGCCAATTCCAAACGGAATGAAAAATCGAGGAAGCCCTTCGTTCGAACAGAGTGCAAGACACGTCTCTTTTTGAGAAAAGGCACCTGATTCGGGGGAAGTCCTCTATCCCTTTGGGAAGGAACAAATTTTTTTTAATGTAAGTTAAGTTCAAAACCTAATAATTTGACACTTTGACTTCTATTTTCCAATCAACTATAATCCGCTATTGTGTGTCCATGGAGTAATTACTCCTTTTGTTGGTTGTTTCCATTTATAATGTTAAGAATTGAAAGTGAATGCACACATTTTTTAAAAAGAAATAAACATTATATATTTTACACTAAAAATCAACATACTCAATAAATTAAAATATTTAAGAAAAGTTATTGATAGTTTAAAAAACGTAGAGTATATAATTTCTCAGATAGTAAAAATAGACTTATTATCTCGAAAAGACAAAATAATGAAGATGAGATCAAAATATTTCTTAAAATTCCACCTAATTGGTATTTTAAATGACCACTTGAGAAACTATAATGCAGCATATAAATAATTACAAGCTCATATACAGTGTAATTTTTATTTAATTTTTTTAAATAGAAGTAGCAATTCTAGAAATTAGTAATGCTTAATTATTATTATTAATAATTTGTCTTGTGATTTGATGTTTCTCCCCAATGAAAAAATGAGAAAGAAGGTTATAAGATTTAAAAGAAGTATGAAAGTGACTTGTAATAAATACTTAGAAGAAAAATTCAAATAAATAAATAAAAAGATGTGTTGCTAAAATTTAGTAACGTAATATATTGTTGATTGTGGCATATGTGGAAAATCGCTGAGATAGGCATACTGGACCCAAATGCTTGCACGCAAGGTTACAACAAAAATAAAAAAATATTTTTTTTGTATAATAAAAATGGATACTAGAAAAATTGACATTTTCTATAGGTCGGACATTATTTTCATATCTAATTGCCAGACCAGTGTGAAACCAAAATATGCCATACAGGAAGTCCATTCAATATCCAAAATGGTTTTGAAAATCAATTTGTTTTTAAAAGTAAAAATATTTCTCTAATTTCACGAGAGAGGAATAAGATCTATGTACACATCAGACTCCTCATACTGTATTTACAAGACTATATTGAAAATGTTATTTTTGTCGGATAATCCTAAATATTAGTTATTTAAGTAAATTGTTTATTTCAAAATACTTGACGTTTTAGAGAAATAAAGAAACCACTTATTAGTTGTTACTTTTTTTTCTATATAAAAACGTAATTTTGCTCCCTCAAATATTGGTAAATGCTCGTTTAATGAATATCTGCCACCTCAATTAATTTCATGAAATATATCACCTCCGACCAACAACACCAACAAGTAACATGTAACTCTTCAATCATTCCATCATCGAGGTGTTCCCCATGGGAAAACCAATTTTAAAACAGAGAGGATTAAAGAAAAAGGAATTATTATTTTATTTTTTAAAATAAAAACAGCTTAGAATTAAAGCATTTAAATTTGGTCATGCAGTGGTATGGAGTGTGGACAATCTAAGTGGGAAAGCATAAGAAATTTAAGATTCTGATGTTACAATCAATGTTTTTCCCCTATATATTCTGCTATTTTCACTAATTTAATTAGGTGTTGTATTAACACTAGATTCTTATGCATTATCCATGCCATTTTCCCAATATTCCTAGGTTTCTTCCTAATTATTATAAATTAATTAATTCATTGTTCCACCTTGTTATTCATGCCGTTTTAATACGAGTAAGCATATGAGGAAAAAAATTCCAACTCATGATTAAGTGTTCTTGTGGAGAACTTAAAAGGAAAAAAAGAAAGAATAGAGTCGGACCAGATGCTCCAATGACTAACACTTCGTATCGAGTGTTTATATCATATTAATTTTAATTATTGTAATTTGATGCGAGTAAATTTTATCTATTGTTTGTTAAAATAACAAGGGAAAGAGCAATAATAATAAATTATAAATATAGATATGCCTAGGCATTGGGATTGTAAGTTTGAGCATTTGTCCCAAGTCCCAAGAAAACTACTCACTTTGTGGTCCAACAAAGTCACTAACCGTAAAACATTAGGGTTTTCGTACAAATGCAAAACTAGAATAGAAACACAAGTACACAACAAAACTCCAAACAAGTAGTACTACCAAACAAGTTAGTAGTACTTAGAGTAACTACGTTTCATATTCTCTCCGTCTTAATTTATGTGACATTTTTTGAATTTTGAAATTCAAATGAATGTATTTTTTATCGTAAATTTCTCATATATCTTTTAAATGTTTGAATTGTCAATTATTGTGTCTTATAGTACTTTTTACGTAGTTTATAAATATATACATTTCATTTCAAAAAATAAAAAGTGTCACATAAATTGGGACAGATGGAGTATTAGTTATTCACGTTATTATCAATAATTATTTCAAATTTTTAAGAGATAAATTAATAAAAATATTCTTATTATTTATGATTTATTAAAAGTGTGTGAAGAAAAAAGTGAATAACGTACTAATATGAAATGACGGGAGTAATAATTTAAAATGAAGTTCATGCTTCAAAATTCTGGTCTTTTTTATTAACCAACCTACTATATTTTTAATCAGTAATTAAGTAGCTAATTGCAGTACTTAAATTTTTGACATTCCTAATTAGAACTATAGTATGTGTCTAGTCGTTGTTAATATAATATTTCATTTGTCTCAATTTATGTGATACCAATTGAATCAAAACAAAGTTAAAAGAAATTAATTTTCTTTTTTTTATGTTTGTGATCCAAAACACTCTTTAACCATTTGTGTGGTTACAAATCATCTCATTAAGAGTAAAACGTTTTAATTTTTAAGTTAAATTATTTTCAATTACTGAAATATGTCATACCTTTTAGAACTAACTAAAAAAAATGTATCACATAAATTAGAACAGAAAAAGTATCGTTAAAAAAAAATCATATACCATGCATACAAAGACAAAAAGCGTAAATTAGGTTCGTAAAAATAACTTGTTAAATATGTCACAATTATTTACACTATCAATTTGTTAAAGAAATCACCACAAAATTTATTCTACAGCATTTCATTATATTCTTTTAAATAAATTAATAATCCAAAAATCTCAAACAATGAATGATGCAACAAATCACCCCACCCCCCACCCTTTGCCCCCCCAAAAAATCCCTCGATAAATAGCGACCTGTGGAGTCTTCATAAGCATCAGATTATTTTGTGCTCCAAACTTGAAAGAAAAAAAAAACATATTACAAACAATTTCTTGTTTTACAATTCCAAGAAAAGAAAAAAAAATAATATCAATTTGCTCATAGTGTCGACATGGTGTGCCCAAATAGCAATCCAGTAGTAGAAAAAGTATGTGAATTATATGAGCAAATTTCAAGATTGGAGAACCTTAGCCCTTCCAAAGATGTCAACATATTGTTCACAGATCTTGTCCACACGTGCATGCCTCCTAATCCCATTGATGTCTCTAAGCTCTGTCAAAAAATTCAACAAATTAGGTCTCATCTCATCAAATTATGTGGTCAAGCTGAAGGACTTTTAGAGTCACACTTTTCAAAAATTCTTGCCTCATATGAAAACCCCCTTCAACATCTTCACATTTTTCCATATTTTGACAATTACATCAAACTCAGTTTACTTGAGTACAACATCCTTACTAAAAACACAACAAATATCCCAAAAAAAATTGCTTTCATTGGATCAGGTCCACTTCCACTTACCTCACTTGTTTTAGCTACTAAACATCTTACTACTACTTATTTTCACAATTATGACATTGATGTTGATGCTAATTCCATGGCGGCCGCCCTTGTGGCGGCCGATCCAGACTTGTCCGACCGTATGACTTTTCATACGGCGGACATCATGGATGTAACGTGTGCCTTGAAAGACTACGATGTAGTCTTTCTGGCCGCGTTGGTTGGTATGGATAAAGAGGATAAAGTTAAGGTTGTTGATCATCTTGCTAAATACATGTCTCCAGGGGCTACCCTGATGCTTAGAAGTGCACATGGTGCGCGCGCTTTTCTCTACCCTGTCCTCGATCCTCATGATCTACGAGGATTTGAGGTACTTTCAGTGTACCATCCAACAGATGAGGTGATTAATTCTGTGATTATAGCAAGAAAATTGCCAGTTCCTTGTGTTCATGGATTGGGTGCCTATGTGTTACCTAGCAAATGTGCTTGTGCTGAGATTCATGCCTTCAATCCACTCAATAAGATGAATTTGGTTGAGGAATTTGCACTTGAGGAGTGAGATTTATGTGTTGAAGAATTTATAATTTGTCTTGTGCTATGTATGTTTTAATTATATTATGTTCCTCATAAATGTGGAGTACTTCCATTTTGATTCTTCATTATTAGTAGTAATACTTTGTTGTTGTATCCCTAACTGTTTGATCAGTGTGTCCCATTTGTATGTCTCAACTACAAGAAAAAAGGCATGACACTATGATGCCTTTTGTTAATCTTACAAATTTTATCTATATGAATATCAACAATATTGAAATGTTTTGTGCATTTGTTGATTTCCTTCAATTTCCAATCTTGTTTTATTCAATATTTATTTTTTCTTGTTTATCTTTATATTATTATTATTATTATATTACATTGGAGGATTTGAAAAGGTGGAGGAATCGAGGAGGAAGATAAGGAATTGAATCATGCGTCCTGCCTGCTCTATGGGAGATCAAATCATCAATATCACTAGACTGTAAACTTTGACGGTATAATTTCTTTGGTATTTAAGCTTTTGGTATTGTTTCAATCGTACTCTTAGTATATCTTGTTACACTTTTCAACTGACGTTATAATTTATAAAGATTTTGATTATAACGACTAAAGAAAAGAAATTGAAACCTTGCACGATTTTGATTTTGATTTTGATTTTGAAGATGATGTGAAGGGGGAATTGATAGAAAAAGGACAACATATATTACTTTCCACTTACGGTCATGTACACAAGTTTACAAAAAACTTCCAACTGCAACTTCATCAGTGATATCATCTTTTATCTTTTTCTTATTGCTTCAATTTTTGCATATTTTCTGCTATTTTCAGATATATATATATCCTCATAAGAAAACATGAAATTAGCTAGAAAATTGTCAGTTATTCCTAGCTAAAAAGCTTCTAGCTAATTGGATTTACTTATAATCCATCACTAAATGCGATTAACATGAAATTTTTGTTGTTTAGCTTCAAAAAAAAGTTGTCACTAATTTTTCGTTTTATAGTAGTGAAAGAAATTGTCTTCCTCCTCCTTATCGATCCTTTTCTTATCTATCTTACGTGAAAGATAAAATATCCCTCATTGATTCAGAAGAGAATTTATTTTCTCCTTATATTGAATTGTCTTCTGTTGAGGGTTCTAGGAGTAGCCCCGCGCACATGATGAATGAGCTTGCAAGCCAAAATGAGTTGACTGAAATCGCTTTCAAAGCATTGACTTGTCACAACACAGAATTAATTTGTGATGACCTTTTTAACTATTTAGTAACAATATTATTCTATTTTGTAAAATGTACAAAAGAATCTGATCACTTGAGTTGAGTGGAAGAGAAAGGTGAAGGGGCCATTTGAGGATATAACCAAAATAATTTCTTTAAAGAAAGATAGTCAGTAATGATATATCTTTCAACTATACAACTTCAGTCAATTCAAACAGTGTATCATGCTACAATCTGTTGATTTTCAATTTGTCTTGAGGTGATGATAAATTGATGTAATTTTGTCTATATATATATGCCTTCACATCTATAAAAAGCTAGTGTACTTAAATGGTCCATATTTCCAGCCAACAAATGTCTTATCGTTTATCAATCAGACATCAGCATATCCAAAAATATTTTAATGTCATTTAGCTTTATGCATACATCTTTTCAATCCATCTTCGCTTTGTATGCATATAATATGTTCACAGGAACATACTTATTTTTTTTAGAAACTAGAATCCTGGACATGACTTGTGGAATATTATAATAGAAAATATAAATTCATGCCCATCTAAAAAGATATTTATGTAGAAGAAAAATAAAATAAATCACATTCGGATTTAAGGTAGGTTTACTTGGTAAAATGAGATCTATCCGCAATTATATACACACAAAGAACATTTAATATGAAGCTGGAACAGTTCCTGTGATCCTATGTACGCTCGCGAGGTAATGCATTAAGTTGAGTGATCACTCCACACAATAATAGACAGCTTTCCAACACTTCCACACAATCTATATGGATCATGTTGGAAAGTGTAACTATGCATATACGTTTATAACAAAAGGTGCAAGATAAGAAAAAAGGGGTCCCTTTTAGTAAAAGAACCCCATTGCACAAGATAGCAAGAAATGAACACTATGAATCACCACGAAGTGATGGTACACAAGTTCTACTCATGATTTTAGTTGAGCATAGTGAACGATACAGAGAACAAGTTCTGTTCATGTTTTTAGTATAGAATATCTCAATAACTAAAAAGCGAAATACATTCAATGCCCTAATGCATGAATGTTTCAATAAGGAGACAATTGGATAATTCTGAAACTGATACCAGAATGTGCTTCTTTGCCATTCATATAACTTCACCGGAGCTACAGATGACATTTGAATGCAAAGAGCAAAACAGAAAGTCAGTACAGTGCTTCAAACAACCTGAAAGCTGAACCATGAGCACAAACAAGAACCAGACTACAATACGGCTTCACCGGGTCTCCCAATCCTTCAATTTTTTACCCTTAGGCTTTGCAATAGGAGCATTAACAGCAGCCATTTTTGTATTGTACTTGGCCCGAAGAGAGTCATTGTATGTCCACCTGCTCCAACGGCAATTGTCAGTCAGTGAGGCTGTTAGCAGAATTTTACGTAGATAAAGCTGGACACTGAACCAGAAAGCACAAACTATACATCATAAACTAGAATACAGAAGTATATATTGAAAATCTTGAAACAGTACGCATTTCTTCCCTTTTTTAGTTTGTCCCCAACAAGGAGATTCAACTAAAAATGTACACACGCATCGCCTAATGGTGGAAGTCAAATAGCGTACTCCTTCTGTCAGGAAGCAAGTATAGCATTCGAATAGCTATGACAAAAGTGTAGGGTGCGATCTCATCACAGCAGCAGTCTTAGTATTACACAAATACTAGCAGGCAAAGTATTCATTGAAAACCAGGGACTTGGCCAGATATTACTATTCTTCCTCTAGGTACAAGCTATGCCCCACAAACCAGTCGATCAAATGAAGGGACCAGGATGCTAGATATTTTCTTTCTTTAACTGGCCTTACCTGTAATCCCAGATGCTCTAAGCTACTCAGATAGGTTATAGGCTCTAAAAAAATACTCAACTGAAGAGTATTTTTATTTATTTTTTAATAAGGTAGATAATTTTATTGAGTTAAGAAGTGCTTATATTTTGGAGAATTCCCTTTCCACAATTGAAATTACTGAACTGGAAGCAAAATATTCTGTCTCGCTAATGTAATAAACTTCTATGTTTCTCTAGAATGGTCCTAATAAGTACATCTGCCACTGCGTATGAATTTTTTTAAAGTAATTCACTTTAATACACGACTAGTCAATAGTTATGCAGGGAATTTGAAGGTAACACTGAGAAGGCACCTATAATTACTGCACTCACTCCCACACCTCCAAAACCAAAAGTCGTTTCAAGGCCCCAAACTCTGAACTTCCCAGTCACAATCTTCCTATGCTATACAAGGCTTTTCAATTCTTTTCCTATCCAGCGGGCCAGGTACATTAGCCATGAAGAAAATTCCCCAACCATCAAAACAGAATGCAAGAGTGTTTTTACAGGAACAGAGAAAAGTGGATGCTCCTGTGCTAGGAGCACCATCACTCAAAAATATGCAATCAAAATTTTCAAAGCCCCAACACTTGTTGATCATCTCATTTTCTGGAAACTTTGATTGTTTAAATGCTACAAGTACCACTCAGGCAAGAAGCATCTCAATAGACAATCAAATTCTTCATATATACATCCCCAGAAATCCACCAAGCAAACAAAAATTTTCTACTACCACATCAAATCCCGCCCTAGGTACTGATACACATACACATCAGATAAACCTTTCTACACCCTGAGATGCACATCACTCTCTTAAGACCTTTGGCCAGGGAAATAATTATTACTTAAAAATTCCAAGCAAAAGAACCATAGAAAGAGAAGGTCACTAATCAAGCTTGCAGGAATCCATCAGCATCTAGACAAGACCCATGGGCTCATCTCAACCCCCTTCCTCTTATCGTCACCCAATAAAAAGGAAGGAAAAGAAACAGAGAGACAGAGAGAGAGAGAGACACACAGACAGAGAGCAGCTGTCAATATGATGTGATGTAATGCATTGTTCGGGATACAAATCGCCACTTTATAGAAGGCCAAATAAGGCTCCAGAACAAAGTTTGCACATTTAGAACCATTATTCTCCTAATAGTCCTGACGCAACTGTGAAACATCTGAAGTATGATCAAATATTCAATAATATGTAACTTTAATTTTATCCTTTGCTTTTCTGTACAGTAAATCCTATTTGGAAGACCAAGATTGAGAGATATCACCAGTTTCAAGAAAATCAAATATGCTAAAGAGTACAAACTGTGACATCCCTTCAACCAAAGTGAAAGAGCAGCTAAGATAATCACAGTCCGAGGAAGGTAATATTCACCACTGTGTTGTTACCAATAAACCAGATGCTAACGTGAAACAAACAACCGGACGCAACTGAAGGATGCATTATTAAGAATTGATAATAAAGCATATCTACGTTACAAATTGAATGAACAGAAACGAGAATATAACATAGAAGGTTTAAGCTACTTACGGGTTGTTCCAATCAGTTGTGTCCTCATTGACAAGATGTGTCCATTTTGTCCTTCCACTGCGACCAAAGTGTTTGACCTGCATGACTTTTGGTAGTATGGATTTATCCAACTTATCCTCCCCTGTTGGTGCAGAGAAATCACGGTGGAATATATTATCAGCGCCAGAAGTTCCAGCTATTTCATCAGCATCTGACTGGAAGAAAGCACCCTTGTGGTAATATTTCTGCATAAACTTCCACTTTTGCTTGGGTGGTGGGGCAGGTTTCGGGTTTCTCCTTTCCCACTCCTTCCTCTCTTCTTCCGTCATATTTCTTACTCTCTCTATTTCTTCCCTCTCCTTCTTACTAGCCTCCCTGTCCTCCCTCTCCCTCTTGATCCTGGCAATTTCTCTGGACTTCCAAGCTTCGTATTCTTCAGCCTCATTCACCTCATCATCAGTATCTACATCAGCAATATTAGCTTCCAGCTCCAAATTTTTCTGAATTATCTCTTCCTCTCGTATCTTCTCAACTACTATTTGCTTTGTTTCAAGTTTTCTCTCCTCTAACCTCTTCTTCACTAACTCCTCGAGAGCTCGTTCCTCTGCCTCGCGCTTTTCACGCTCATCTATGGTGTCTCTCTCAGATTTTGGAACAAAAACTGGTTTCACCATTGCTATCCCTGTGGTCTCTTCCTCTGATTCAGTCTCATATTCTGATTCCTCTTCCTCCTCTTCCTCTACCTCCTCTTCTTCTTCCTCCGGCAGAGCTTCTTCCTGTTGTCTCTGAAGATTTTTTTCCCTGATTCTCCTCCTCCTTTCATCCAAGGCATCTTCGTCATCCTCCTCAAATTCCATTCTTTCAAGTCTTCTATTTTCCTCTTCAATGGTTGAAACAATCTCTGCTTGCCGGATGCGTCGATGATCTGCTCTGATTTCCTCACGATTATCAACTTTACTCTCTGCCAGTCGACGCAGCCTTGCATCATCTTTTCTTGCAATGTCTGAACCACCCTGGCTGGGAAAGGCTTTCTCAAGTGCTGCTTCCCTGTTCATCCGCATATCCTCATCTTTTTCCGGTTCATCTGCCCATTCAGGAGCTTTACCAGGCCAATATCTTTTCACTTTTGTTTGGCCAATTTTACCCCTGAGCTTTTCCCTAATTGCAATAATTGAATCACTTACACCAGCTGTTACAGACATTTTTATAAGAGAAAGAACCCCCTTGAAGAAAATGGTATGTAAACGAAACAGTGGACGCTATATATGCTTCAAGCCTCTGAACCCAATGATATGATCTCCCTATTTCAAAAGGAAAAGAAGAGAATAAATTAGATGAGATTATATGTGTGTGTATAATATGTTTCTTCGGGCACTGCTACACACAAAATTTCAAGAACAAATGGCATCACAACCAAATCAAATCTACTTAACTGATCAAGTAGAGTACTTGGCAGAAATAAAGTAGGATTTGTAACTTGTACCAAGTTATAGAGGAGATATCAGTGCCTATCAAAAATAAAAGATAAATAACTTATAAAGAAAGACAATGTTATTCCAGTATCTTCTCTAGAGCCGCAACAAATTCAACCTACACAGCATCAACATCCGTCATTCAACTGTCATCTTTCGGGCAAAGGCTGATAACGAAGGGTGAAGGAAAGGAAATCTCAATTTTATACCAGAACAGAACTCTCAAAAATATGACAATGGAGCTCAGCTCATATAAACAGACTATATGCAGCTTCTAGGCCTTCTTATTGATTGACAGGTGACTAGGAGGGTAGGGTGCCTCTCATGGAAGAGGTAGTAATGGCCCAGGGGCTCATCTGAACCCCTCTCGATGAAAATCACACTGCTTATACATGGTTAAACTTATTTTTTTATGTATATATAGCAGATGTTGAACCCCCTTCGACTTATTCATGTGTTTACTTATTCATATTTTGCACCCCTTAATGAAAATCTCTCCTCCACCACTACTCTTGTGATATGAATGCCTCAAACTCTCCAAAACAGAAATTTAGAATTGCAAAGACTACAAAAATCTCAAGTTAAATAGATTTTGATATGCAAATCATGAAAATGAAGACCTTCCTGAGCTGCGAAGATGGTAAAAAAATTGGCAAACCTTAGTTGTCGCTCTCTTGAATATAAACCCTACTCCTTCCACAAAGGAACCCTAAAACCGACTAGGAGAAAAATACAAAGCTATCACCAATTCAAAACAGTCTTCAATTACAATAAACGAAATTCGTACAGAAGAATAGCCTACAAAATCTATTTGTTTATGAACATATCAAGACTTCTTTGAAATCAAACACTATGCTTCAGTGAATTCAAGCTTGTATAAAATTGCAGACATGTTAAGAAGGGGAACATATTAATCATTAAGCGAATGAAAACTTACCTTAGAGTCGGCCGAGATGACGAAATCGCCGGCGATTGGCGTTGGGAATAGACTCGCTCGATAATGGCGGTTGGGGTACACTCCGAATCGAAGTGATGTTGAAGAAAGATTTTACGCTCTATTTTATGCCCAGGTAAATCCTAATTACCAACTTAACCTCGAAAACAAAATCAAAATTCTAATTTACCCCTTTTAACATTTTGAGCAGGGGAAAAAGATCTTGGCCCTTTTAACTTACTGAAAATAAGATAATACTCCATACTCATTTTTATTTGTCATTTATTTTTAAAAATTTACCTTTGTTATTTTCATATATATAGTTTGCCATGTTTTATCTTTGACATTAAATATTCATCTATATATCATTTTTCCAGATCCAATACTAAATATTAATTAATAGAGATAGTATGATAAAATATAGAGGGGTGGAGCTAATGTATCAGAAGGGAGTTCGGACGAACCTACACACTTTTCCGTAGATTTTATATTCGTATTAAAATATCAAATACAAGTTCATATAATTTTTTTGTGAAGCCTTGTGTAATGAGGTGGGTAGTCCAGTGGTCTCTAATTTACCCAAATTTATTTTCAAAAGTTAAGGTTCTAACTTTTATTGTTGATTAAATTGTTAGCATCCGACCTCTGCCCTCCAATATGTACTATGTACTCTCGCCTCTCATTTTTCATATTTCTCTTATTTGTTTGCTTTTACCGTAGAATTATCTATTCATAAATTAATTTTTAGTCTTTGATTCTAGGGTTATCTCACATATTAATAATTGATTATATTGAAATAATTGTTGTTTGCTTTTCGAAATTTTAATTTGAAGACAGTAATGGTTCAAGGTCATAGTGAAACTAGTAAAATATATGCTTTTGGTGCCAAAATATTAATGGTGAATTTAATAATTTTAATCCTACTTAGAATAATATTAAAGATTATAACAAAAAAGTTCAAAATTTATATTTAAAAAATTATTCATCTTTTATTAACAATATTTTAGAACTTTAAATTAAATTACTCAAATCTTCATATTATTAAATTAAGTTTTTACAATAATAATATCCAAGGTAATGTTTTCAAACATGACTAACATCTCATTAACATAATTTGTGTTTTGTGATTTTAAAGATCGTTATCCTTTTTAAAATTTAGAACTCACAGACCTGGAATCCTAGCTCCGCCTCTGAAAATATATACTCCCTCCATCCAATAATTGTTGTCCACTATACTAGGGACGAATCTAAGAAGACTCAAGTATTGTCACGGAACACAACTTCGTCGGAAAAATTTGATATATATATATATATATATATAAAAGACAGAAAAACAAAAAATATACTGTAAAATTTTTTGTGTTAAAGGGTGTGCAGCTCTATTTGCCAAAGGTCCAATTGCTGCATGATGGATATGGGTTCGAATCCTGACAGCCTTGTTTTGCATTTTTTAATACATTTTAGGAGACAGAAGAAGTTAAAATATATTTTATTATTTTATATATATAGGTGACACTAGCTAAAATTTTGCATACGCGCATTGTATTATTTTGAAATGTCCAATAATACTTGTCCATTTTATGAAATCAACGAATAATTTTGTATTTAGTTCCTAATTTATCCTTATCTATTATATTTTTCAAGACATTGTATTTATTGAGTATATTCAAAAGGTTATATAGTATAATTACCCTTTTATTTGTAGTTTATTAAGAAGTGTGCAAAGTCAATACTGAACAAGTATTGTTGGATAGAGAGAGTTTATTATTAATTATTTTCTTAATAAATATATCAAATCAAACAGTAACAAGTAAAAATAAACAAAAAATAATAATTGTGATTTCAACTTTAAAAATATCTTTACTGTTACTCAAGTGGCCTATTGATATCCTTGAAAATTATCGCACTTTCATACATAATGTAAAATAAAGCAAACGGGCAATTTGACTGTTAACTATGTGAAATCTAACAATTTTCTCTCGATTAATAATAGTTGGTTACTTTAAAGCAAACAACACAAATTTCGCCAGATTAAAGTCTTATTACGTATTTTTACTTTAATTTTTAAAGTTATCTTCTGTATCATATTTAATTCACTAGATACATGTATTTGGGGCACTCAAATACATGTATCTCGAATACATGTAGGTCAAATTAGGTGTAATTAGTTTCACATAAATTGTATACAAGCGTAATTTACATATATGTGGTCGGGATATACCGACTCTCTCAGTCGCCTCTCTCCCATCTTGTTCGCCTCGCTGCCATCTCGCTGACCTCTCTTCTTCTCTCGTTCGCCTCTCTCCTTCGCCTCTCTCCTTCTCTTGCTCGTCTCTCCTCATATGTATATGTATTTGAGAATGTATCTGGTATCTAAAATACATGTATCTAGTATCAAATGATACATCCATGCTGATTCTCTCATTCGCCTCTCCCTATGCATTTAATATCAAAGATACATGTATCTAACTTGAAATCTGTTACAAAATTATTAATTAGTGAAACAATATGTAATTATTTCAAACTATAGAGTAGATTAATATTTATGCTAAAAAAATTGTGTAATTTGATAGTTTTTCCTTACTTTAACTTGGGGAAAAGAATCTGAAAAATACTTTAACTTTGGCCGAAATTTGATACCAAACTTTATGGATGACCTTTTACCCCTGCACTATTTAATAGTACATTTTAAAGGCATTTATGTGCCCACGTGGACACGTTACTATTTATAATTATGTAATATTTAAAATATACTCCCTCCGTCCCATTTTATATAATGTACTTTGATTTGGTACAAACTTTAAGAAAAATGGAAAGACTTTTAAAACTTGTGGTCCAAAATGAATGATAGAAATTTGTGTGGTTGTAAATCATTTCATTAAGGGTAAAAAAGACATTTCGTAGGCAAATTGTTACTTAAAATAAAAATGTGTCATTCTTTTTTGAATTGACTAAAAAGGAAAGTAAGTCATATAAATTGGGACAGAGGGAGTACTATTTAGTGTAGGGGGTAACAATAATGAAATGAATACTAGGGTGAGAAGTAGGTTCCTTATTTTTGGTGAAGTAAAATTTATTCAATAAATATCAAGATCTAAAAAAATGAAAAACTACAGAAATTTTGTATTTTAAACATAGATGGTTTTATAAACTTCAGGAGTTTTTTTTTTTTTTTTCGTCTTGTCATTTTCAAGTGCCTCCACATCCATCAAAATACATCGATCCAGTACTAACACCTTCCATTAGAGCAAATTTCATGTCTTCCGATGGCCGCCAGTGTCGCTTCCTTTGGTTTATGAACCAGTTGTTTATCTGTTTCTGGTCTAGCCCTGTCATCTCCGATAGCCTATTTTTTTCCTCTTCCTGCATTTCATTGTCATCCATATACATGTTACATGAAAAGAAAACAGTCAGATCATGTCACCACTATAAACTCGTGACCCTGGATTCTGCACGATCGTTGGTCATAAAGAAATTAGAATAGCAAATGTAAAGATTGGGGGCAATAACAAATTGAGTTTATTCTCTTTACACAACTATAGGTATCCATCATAAGAGTTTAGATAACTAGAAACATGTTAAAATACATTGTTTGTTTAAAATTATTTGCAATGTCCGTGTATGTAAGTTAGATCTATAATCATATTAACGCATAAAAGTAACTGGCAATGCCAGTAGATACATTGTATAGTGCATATGTTTGAACTTCAAAGACCAGTTAAAATAGGAACTAGTTCAGCCAGATCTCCTTATATATAGAGTTCTACGAGCAATCTAGGTAAGCATAGTTATGAAACATCCTTAAACGAAGAGAATTACTAGAAATTACCGTGGGATAAGGCCATCGATAGTGAGTCTTCCACCAGTCCAGTAATACAATTCTTGCTTCCTTAGGTAACTTGCCTTTCTTCCTCTTCTTCAGAAATTCCTTTCTCAAACTGCTAAGATAGCCACTATATTTGCGCATCAGCATTTCTTTTAGCTCATTATCGCCTTCACGCTTAGCAGGAGATTCTTGACTATCCGCTGCTTCCATCTCCTCGCAGCCTGGATCCTCCTCTGAGGTACCACCTGCTTCATCTGTTATGGACATCTAACATAAATCAAAAAGGGCTCGTATGCTTACATCACCTAGCACACCACATCTTTTGCATTCATGATCAAAGATTCTTCGTATGTTATGTTTCAAAAAATCTCAGACCACAACACTATTACATGGAATAATTTAAATCCCCCAGCAATTAGTTCTATGAGAATTAATATAAACAAATTTGATTTCAATGGTTCGCTAAATTAATGACCAGATCAATCAAGTGACAATGATTTGAGCGTTTTTTTAACATCATATATATCTCAAGTAATTATGCAACCTTTCACAACTGCATAACACTGATTAAGATATCGTACAACGATCTAGCTAGTGCAAAAAAAAAATACATTCAAACTTCTCGGTACATGGTAACATGGAGATGTTACCTATCAGGACAGTAGAAACCATAAAGAAGCAACAGAATCTAATTCTTGCACAATTTAAAGATGCTTGCTTTAGCTTTACATCATCACAATTCACAAGGAATTCTGTAAAAAAATTATCCAATTTCAAATGGATTTCATTTTAAAACTGCACACAGGTCTAAGGACTAAATTTCCGGCTTTGTAGTTACCAATCCCACCAATGAATAATTTAGACTAAGAAAATATCAAATAGGGGAAAACAAAGTACGTACTACTCTTTTGAGATTGTAAACAAAGTGCAGAATACTAATTCAGATTTATGGGCCCGAGCCCAAGCAGTGAATCCTATCATAGTTTACATTAAACATTAAGTTTGATGAATCCTTGAACCATGAAAAGGGGTATGAAGTAGAGATTTTGAAAGTTTGCATAAAGTTGGAAGTTTATCCTCATCAAACTACATATGGATGATGATTTTATATATTTAAGTAGTAAACCTTGGTTGCTCTTAGTAATCCGATGTCTCTTGGTGTAATCCTTAATTAATTTAAAGTCTAGCAGCACATAAAAATGAAATCTTGTAGGAAATATCCATTCATGACTCTCCCAAAGTTATCCTCTCCTAAGAAAAATTACTGCAGATTGCATTGGCCTTCATCTGGAAAAACCACTAGTTCCCAAAATTATTAGAAATCCAAAGGCATTTAAGCATAATTACATGACTATGTAAGGGAGTAAGGACAAAATTTGTGACCTGACACAAAAATAGGTCTGAAAAATGACATGACTATACATTATACAAGCGACAGATTTAAAATTTTCTTAACAATTTCAAGGTCCTAGCCTATCTCTAAAAGCCTTGGTTCTTCATGTATCTACCAAACAAATAAATTAGATAATTTTAAACACATTCCATATTTAAGCTAGCAAGTATATCACATGTTCATGTGCAGGTGTGCATGTCAGCATCGTAACATCGAAACAATGTGTGATTAACGCTTCACAGTTTTTGAAACTAGTACACCATCTACTAAATTGGATCTGCATAGCATCTATACATTTTAAGTCTGATCATAACAGATATATTTTCAATATCATCGCCAACAAAAAACACTAATCATCTATAACTTTAAAGTTCCATGACCAAAAACACATTTTTTCAAGTGGGGGTTATATATCATATGTAAACCATTTATGTGTTTTCATTAAATCAAAGCTACTTTCTTTGATGGAAAACTCAAACCAAACAATCAAGTAGGTTTTTTAGTATCACCGTGTAAGGCAATTTCAGAAAGAAAAGAAGAAGAAGAAGAAAAGCCCCTAATTATAATTACAGAAAACTCCATTTGTATTGAAGTGTGTAACCATATCATCGATTGCTAGAGAGAAATCACATTTTTCTATACTTAATTATTTTCATAGAGTCGGAGCAATTGTACATTATATGGTTCACGGAAACCAGTAGCTTTTATTTAAACTTAGTATACATATTAAGATTGTACCCAATAATTGTTACGTAGTATTTATTATCTCGAGAAATATTATAGAAATCCATAAACTTCAAATACAGGATCTGCCTCTAGTTCCCAACAATTTGTTTCTCGAAGTTGTGTTATGACATGCATTTCACAAGTCCTGAAAACTTTAGGAAAAACTTGAAAATAGTTGAAGTAAATCTGATCAAATTTCATGGTCAAACAGAACTCTCAAAATCTACGGACAAACGCTAGCTTAGAAGATGGAAGCAAGTAAATAAAGCAAAAGTATAGATGTTGTTGAAGCATTGGAAAGATAATAAAGAAAGAAATATAATTAGTCTGACAGTAACAGTAGTTCCATGGATGCAGCTTCTGAAAAGCCTCAGTTTCCAAGGCTTCACCAACATGCCTACTACTACTGCTACTAACATCGATCTGCTAACCCTAACACAGAACAGAAAGGGCCAGCAAAAGTATAGGGGGTCCGAATCAAAAATTGAACGGAATAGTATTTCTGACTAGTACTACAAACCCCAAAACAAACACACACGCACAAACACTAGTTAATTAAGTAATCAAAAGAATACTAGAGTACCAGATATATAATTGTTGTTGGAGTTGAAACTTGTTGAATTATCTTTGCATAGGAAACTGAGCTGTGACTCTATGTTATTCAAGAAACTTTTAGCTTCATCAAACGGTTTTGAAAGCTCCTCTTTGTATTTCACTAATACCGCACAATATGATTCCTTCACAACAAAAACCCTCTTTTAGAAAATGAAAAAAAAAAAAACTCATGATATATATCATGTGTGGGTTTAGTTTTTTTTCTTCTTCTTCTTCTTATTACCATAAACTTATCAAGTTCTGGATCAGCTCCAATTTCACTTCTGTGATATGAGCTGGATATTAAGTTGTTCTCTTTGCTAATTTCTTCGAGAATTGATGTCATTTCTTGCGGTGCTCCAACCTTGATATAAAATTGCCCAAATTGAAAAATAAGGGCATATAGATGATAAATAATCAAAGATGAACATATTAAACACTAACCTTACGACATTGAAGGTAAGCAGAAAGTAAGTTAGGATAAAGAGGATGATTTGCAATCTGAGCTTTAATAAGATCTGACATATTAGTGCTGGATTTAGTATTATTTTGATGATGATCAGCTTCTAATTGACGATAATGATGAACAGCAAAACTAGTATGATGAGTAGGAGTGTTATTAATAATTGTCGGCCCGGCTTCATCCTCATCCTCAGCCTCAGCCTCAGCCTGTTGTTGTTGTCTACTGCGTGAACATACAATAGCAGAATGAAGTTTGCTCAATTCATCCATCATCAAACAGTTACACAGTATGTGTAATTAAAAATACCTAGCTATAATCTGGCTGTATATATATGGAAGTACGTTTCTTTAAACCCAAAAAGAGATAAAGATGGACACCTGGAAAAAGACCCTAGCTAGGTAGCTACTTTAATTTTATTTTTAGTTTAAAATTTTAAAAAGGTGATAAAGACCAGACTCTGTGTTACTAGTGATTAGTGGGGGGAAAGGAAAGAGGAACGAAGCCCTGGGGTGTTCGAAGGATTCAAGGAGGTATGCCGGCTTGGATTGTTTTTTTAAGAAAAACATTTATATAAACTTGTTTTTATTTTAAAATGAAGTAATATCAATATTTATATAAAATAAATAATAATATTATATCAATAAAAAAAATTCAAAATTATCGAGTGATTAATAGTTAATTATAATGGTTATCGGTGTTGATTAAGGATGTTATTTTGCGGTGATAGTAGACTAGTAGCTGCTCGTAATGATGATTGGTTATCTTAATATGAAGGCATAATTCATAAACATGACTTTAACTGGTGTTAGTTAGCAATTATGTCATTTAACTTTAAGTATGCACAAGTAGACACTTAAATTTATATAAATTAAATAAATAGACACATTCGTCTTACCTGATCCTACATGAAAATTTTGTGTCCTACGTGTATTATGTCATGTAGGACACGTGTGACTATTTGTTCAATTTTATACAAGTTTAAATGTCTACTTGTGCACACTCAAAGTTGAAAGACATAATTATCCGCTGAAACCAAATTAAGAGTCATGTTTATATATTATACCTACTTTGAAATTAAGTAAATAGACACACATCATACATAATAATTCGCATGAGATACACTCATTCTACATTACAATTTATGTTATATGGGATGTGTGTGCGCCTACTTATTTGATTTCAACGTAGGAGGGCACAAGTATCAATGGAAATCAAATAAAAATGTATTTATGTACTCCCTCCATTACATTTTTGTGCCACTATTTTCTTTTTAGTTCATCCAATGAAGAATGTCACTTTACTACATTAAATATATTTTAACTTAAAAAAATTTCAAAAATTTCTTCTATCGTTAATAAAATAATTTAAAACTATATAAATATCTAAAAATTATTATAGATCATATTTTTTAAAAAGACAATTTAAAAAATATTATATTAATTAAACGATGTTATATAAAATGAAAGAAATATTATGCAAAACAAAGAAAAGGTTGGAGAGGATGAGGTTGGTTTGAGGAAAGGACAATAGGAAGGAATGGTTGGACACCCTTGAAAATATTGTTCGTAGCGTCACCTATAGTTTTATAATGTATAATTTAAATTTAATATGAATTTCAAATGGCAGTGCAAAATAAAAAAGGAAAAAAATAAAATCGGAGGCTTTTTTGGTTTATAGCGCACGTTCTCCCACGCTACCGAACAGTAACACCTTGTACCTTAATGCTCATTTCTAGTGAGGCATCTATACTCTCCCAATTCAATTAATCTCCAACCCCACTACGTTACGTAGAGATAAGATAAATAAAAATATATTATAAGTCGAGGTAGACTCATCCTATAGGGGATGGATCTAGCTATAACGTTATTTTATTGTTTATATCATAGCTCATATTTGAAATAAGATAATATTGATGCACCTGAAATTTTCAAATCCTGATTTCGCTTTTGATTATAAGTAATGTAACTTAATTTTGAGTTGAACTAATATATATAATTAAATAAAA
>JAJOOS010080140.1:0-21209 GCA_029582725.1 Solanum chiquidenum | reverse complement strand
CCCATGAGCAAAAGGTAACATATAGTAATCTCGACGACCAGTAAATGTTACTGGATTGCCTAAAATATATCCCTGCAAATACCATTTAATTTATTGGACATAAATGCATAATAATTTTTTTTTACTATAATAAGTAAAAGTTGCAGATATTTTTTTCACCATAAAATCTTTTTTTTAGTACTAAGATGTAAAATTCAGGTTGATTTTTATATAAAGTTATTTAACTTCACTCACTATAATAATAAAGTCACAAAATCAGTTTTTTATTATCATATTAAAGTAATAAAAATTCATTATCAATCAATATGTGAAATCTACTATGAATAAAATCATTAAAAATGAGATAGCTTGATTTAACTAATTTCCATCAAAATGTACATATAATAAAAAATACATGTATGATTACCAACCTTAAGATTGATCCATGGCTTGATTCCCATATCATTACCTGCATTGCAAAATTTATATCAACAATATATTATATTTTTCTATAAAAAAAAACTATATATTATAATACTAATTACAAACGAATTATTTATTTATTAATTACCATTTGATATAACTTGAGTAACAATAGGAACTGTAATTCCACTATAGGAGTCTCCAGCAACATAAAAAGGATTATTGAGATATTCTTGATGCTCAATTAACCACTGTAAAATACTTAAAGAAAATTGGTGAATTAAGAAAAATAGATTTAAATATTATCTTAATATGTGATAATTATGCACATATAATATTATTAATAATAAAAATAAATTTGTCATGTGTTTACCTTGTGAAGAAATTCATAAGCATGATCAGCTGATTGTAAATCATCTGAGTAATTTGCTTTTTGTGTTGTTGCATAGGAAAATTCAGTTCCCACTGGCAAATCCACAAAAATAATGTTTGCCACCTATAATTCAATTAAATAATTAGGGCATTTCAGTTCGTGTCAGTACGAGTTTAATATATGTTATTATATTTGTCTCAATTTATATGGTAGAGATGAAATTAGGAAAATCAATTATATTTTTATATAATTTTAACTTGTAAATTATTGTGATTTATAGTATTTTTTTTTTTTGAGAAAACTATCTTATTAGACATACATCGATATTGTATATACTAATTCTACCTATACTTTTTAATAATTATGTATCTTATCAATAGTTAAGAGTTTTCTATTATATATTGAGAAAAATACACATATATACATGTTTTGTTGCTATTAGATACACTAAAATAGAGAGAGAGGGGGAGAGAGAGAGGGAGAGAGAGAGAGAGAGGGGGGGGGGAGAGAGAGAGAGGCGAGCAAGATGGTGAGGAAAATAGTCATGTATCTCATATACATACGAATCACGCTAGATAAATACTAGATACATGTATCTTGTATGATGCACATGTACATTTGGGATACCAGATACATAGGAGAGTGACGAGCAAGATTTTGTCTATGTATCCTAGATACATGCGAATCCACTTAAATACAATGTATCTAGAACAAATTACACCTAATTTTGACCTCATATATCTTGAGATACATGTATCTGGATAAATCTGAATACACCAAAACTAATAAGATTCGTAATATTACAAACTGGAATATATCAAAGTTGTTAGCTACTAAATTAGTGAGATTTTTATAAGTTTCGCTATTATTTCTGACCTTAGTGTATGCATATGGATTTAAAGACAACGTTGGTAAGCTCCCATTATAAACTCTAGTGTCCAATATAATGGGTCCTGCAAATTTTAGCAAGAAATTTGAATAATATTTAACAACTTGAAAACATATTTGAGTGATTTCATACAAAACTAATTAGTACAATGGCAATTTATAAACCTATTATATTTTCTCTGTTTGGTTGAATGTATAAATTTATCTGTTTAAATCAAACAAAATATAAAAGTAAAATTTTAAATTTAATCCCTCCTGAATATTCCACTTTATCTCATCAAATATGATATTATTTTATCTCACCTTTTAAATAAAATAAATTAATCTAACAATTGTAATATCACGATAACTTAATCCTACAAACCAAACGACTCCTATGTTCTTTTATAAAAATTAAAAGAAATGATATTGGTTCAATTCTCACGGTCCCAATTTCTCCTTTCTATTTCACCTTCCCTAGTCCTCATTGCAATAAAAAACAATGGGATAACTATTTTTTTGGAATATCCTAAAGATCAAATAATAGATGAAATTAAATATAAATATACATATAATAAACCTAATCAATGTATATTTTTTTTATATTTTAACTAGAGTCTGTTGTAGTTGTAGATATTGAAATTTTGTGAGACTCTACAAGATATGTGTTTTATTCGAATTTGGATTCTACAAGGTGTGTTCAATTCCAATTAGGACTCTTGGAGGCTACTCAGTCGTAAATCCTAGCTCATGACTCATGAGTCATGCCTATATAAAATGTATTATATTCCCGTAAAAGACATCTCGTATATTTCGTAAATTTATAGAATATCCATAAAGAGATTAAAATCAAATCATCCTAAGAGAAGAATCAAGGGAGAAATTGTACCCACACTATTTATTAATAAAATTATGTTTCTTCATATCTTATTTGTAATTACAATTTATTTTCAGTCAGGTTAAAATTTGTTGCAAACAGGGGCGGATCTATGAAGGGATGTGGGGGTGCCACGCCACCCCCGAACTTCGACGGAAACTCTATATATACATAGGTATATATATATAATATTTATATAAATATAAAGTGTGCCACCCAAAGAACAAAACTGACTTGTGGTGCCACGGTAGGAGGGCAACTTTAGAAGGCTGATGTTTTGCGGGTTCGAATCCCATTTGTACCTATTTTTTTGAGAAATTTGTTGCATACGTTTTTTAAGGAAAAAAAAGACTCCAAGCACGTTTTTTAAGGAAAAACAGCTGGCACATTATTTTATTTTATTTTTATAATTGTTATCGACTTAAATTAGATTAATTACATTATTACTCCTTTGACTTTTCTTTTATTTGGCACCCACAGACTCTAAATCCTAGATCCGCCACTGATTGCAAACATCTGTAAAAAAAAAAACCAATTCTTATAATATAAGGATAAAGTTAGATGAATAATTTACCACATTGAAAAAAAATGGCACTCAATCCAGAGCAACCGGGACCTCCCGAAAACCAAGAAATAAGAGGATCGACATTAGGATTAGATTGCGACTTTATAATAAAATAGTAGAAGACTTGCACCTCATCTGCTTCACCTACTCCTATATACCTGATCAATTATTTTGAGAATAGATAATATTTTGTGAATTTCATATATACATTATTGAATATTAAAGCACCCCATGAAGATATTTGACAGATAAAAAAACATCAAACTTCAAAAACTTGAGTTTTAAGTAGCAATACGTATAAAAAAAAGTGTTTTAATACTTAAATCATTGGGTGTTCACATAAACCCTTAAATTATTACAGAACATATTGTAATCGATAATGTCCGATGGATGTTTTAATATCTATATGTTTATTTTAAAAAAAAATTATGTTGCTCAAACTCAAACATTCAAATACACACTATTACTATGGGTATAGATTTAAAGATTGAATTCGTAAATAAATGGTGCTACATATAGAGTAGCAGGGGCTAATTTAAGTTTAAAAAATGGGTCATTCGAACATGTGGTCATCCGACAAAACTCGATGTATTACTTATATAATTCTTAAAATATATCAAATAGCAACTGAAGGAACCCATGAACACAAACAACTGAATGGTTCACTTGTTTGAGTGTCAGTTTTTCACTTTGAGGTTGAAGGATCGATTTCCAGATGCTGCATTTTATTTTATTCACAAAAGAGTTTCTGCATTCAGCCTTTTTTAAACTTCTTCTAATGACTTTTTCTTATAATGAAATTTATTTATTTTGCAAATGTATTTACTATTTTTCTTATGAAAAACTTATATTTATTATTGCTAAAATAAATAAGGCCCCTCAAATTTGAAAGCCTAAATTAGTTGCATTTTTCTTAAAGGGACAGAGCCGCCCTTGACAATGGTGCACCCGTCTTCTTGAAATTCTAGATTCACCTCTGTAGAGTAGATATATATTTTTATTTAATAAAAGTTAATTCTCAATAAACACTTAATATTTTGTACATTATTTGGTATATTTTTTCAATTTATGACATTAGTTATGCACTCTAATTAGTATACATAGAAATTCATGGTATTATTAATGCGAGAGATTTTAATATATGCATTAGCATGGTTAAAAACACAATTACCCCTTAAAATCTTTTCTACGTTCTTTTCATTATATTTATGCAAGGTATAATTTTTGTAAATTAAAAAAAAATTATTCAATGTATATCATTTTAATACACTAAATTAAATAATGCATAAAGATAATCTCTACATAATTAATATAAGTATAACTAATATTATTATCATTACTAATACACCCTATTCAACATTATTCTTATACATCCTATCAAACACCATCACAAGCCAAGAACGCAAAAAATCATTCAACCACTCCTTCTGTCCATTTTTAGTTGTCATTTGCACTTTTTGAAAGTCAATTTGACTATTTTTCAAAGGTACATTAAATTACATTAATTTGATATTTTAATCTAAAAATTTAGATATTCAAAAACTTTACGAAAAGTACTAAAAATAACAATTTTTTGCATATCAATATGATAAAAAAATACATAATTAAATATTGATCAAAGTTTTTATCGTTTGACTCTAAAAAGAAAATCATGACAACTAAAAGGGAACTGAGAGAGTATATGTCATGCATCCATTAATTTGATATATATATATCTGCGGCCCGAGAAGAGTTGGTCTTTAAAATTAAAAATGCTATAATGAGAATCAAACCCGGAGAAAACAGATGCAATGTAACTTTGAGCACCCACAAACAACCACTACACCAATCAACTACTTATTGCTTGAGTGCTCACTAGTTAAATTGAAACCATTTGTTCAAATTTCTATTAGTTCAATACAAAATTAATGAATGTTCCAAACACCCCAAAGCTTCAATGTGGATCCGCCCCTATGATTAAATATTTACTTCAACACATCTTTTTACAGTGACGGATTCAGAATATTCGTTGCGAGTTTATTAAAATTCAGTATCAATCACTACTGATTAACAAATTTTAAATTTTGAATCCGTGTTTAATTTTGGAATAAAAAAATTATTTTCTGTCAAATAGATTGTGAAAACGAGAGCAGTTATATATGTGGATAATATAATGTGTAGCACCAATCATATGATACTACGTGGATATTTATTGGCCATTTATTTATTATCCTGAAAGTTGATCCATCTGAACAGGTTTATTTAACACGTTTTTTTAAGTAAACTAGTTTTGAATTTATCATTATTATAAATCCTAATGTTATATATAAATATAAATATATATTTGACATAAAATCATTATTTTTGATAAATTAGATAATATATTATCTTAAAATTGTAACATAATATTTTTAATTTTTTTTTATAAATAACACGATTAGTAATTTTTACAATTCGTCAACTTACATTTAGCTACAAAAATTCATTGATACAAAAGATTTAATATATCGGCAAGGATGAAGAACAATTTATTCAAATCAAGGAAAAATAAATCTGAAGTACATTTATACAAATCAAGCAAAACAATTAAATAAAGTAATAGATGGGTTTTTTATATATAAAATAAAAATATTTGGGGAAGCAAGTTTTAAAACTTTAAAAAGAAACCAACGGTTATATATATATATATATATCTTGACCAAAAAATAGATTTAGAGCAGATTTTGAAATTTAAAAATTAATTTCTCAAAAACTAGATAATTTCTATAGACAAATAGGTAATTGACCAAAAAAAAAATTAAAATGCTTTCAAAATTTATTGTCAAACGTAATCCTAAAATTTGGAGAAAAAAAATCTCTAATATTATAGCTTGTATCCCACTCCGCCTCATACCACATGAATACATTCTGTATTATTATCATTTGTCAACTTCATTTTCTTTGATGTTTTTTTTTTTGAAGGCTTTCAAATTAAATTAAAAAATAAAGTGACACGTGATTTCAAATTATTTTTTATTTAATCCATATAAACTTTTTTTTTAGAAAAAATCATTCTAGTTTTGATAAATTCTTAATGTTGAAAGAGGCCCCAAAATTATATATATTTGTTCATGTTTATAAATATTTTATAAATATATAAAATAAAAACAAGCATATGCTATATCTATAATTATAAATATAAAATAATTACTACTATTAATTATGTTGTTTTGTTTTCCATGGATTTGATTGAGGTAACTATGAATAGAAGTGGTAGGCAAATAGTCGAATTTGCACTTTTATTCTAATTTTACCTCCAAACTTGAATGCACTTTTATTCTAATTTTACCTTCAAACTTGAATGCACTTTTATTCTAATTTTACCTCCAACTTGATTTTTTTTTTCAAAAAAAAAAATTGTATAAATTTTCTTTCCGGACTTCTTTTGACGCATCTCAATTTTATTTTGTTTTGTTTCCACCAGGTGTCTGGAGCCCACATTGGAGCTCCACTTATTTATCTTTTTGTTTCCACCGAAAGAGGTCCATAGTTTTTTGATGTTTCAATTTGGGAAAAAAGATCAACTTCAACCAAAAATGGCAGCAAGAAGATTCGTGTTCAATGAGTCCAATATTTTGGCACGGGTTTCTGGTACAGGATGGGTCTCCACGATTGGTTTGTATACCATGCATTTTACATATATACTAACAGTTGATATGAATATCATATTTGGTATGGAGATATACATTAATGATCGACTCAGATATCACGCAGGTACATTAATAATAATTGGCTTGGGTACTACACCAATACACTAACAGTTTGTGTGTACCAAATTTACTTCTTTGTAGTGGGATGGTTTCATGTTTGTCCATGAATGGCTAGATTTGTCTTTGAATGATGGGATAGTTCTTATGCAGACCAATTTTGCATGTTATACTGTGAATGATGTTCTAAGGATCTTTGATGGTTCAGGTTAATTGAAAGGTGTGATGAATCATGTATGACTTGTTATGATGAGGTTGTCCACGTTTATTACGCATATCAACTAAGAGTAAAAACTTGAAGTTCACGCTATGTTATACTTGTGATTATAATTATATGTTATTTGTTTTGCTAAGTTGTGGTTACTAGGTCAAGCTGACGACCAAGGATCTGATGCATAGTTTAAATATTGGAACTAATGTAGTTGTTCAGTATTTAGAACATATCTGATAAGGAGGGATTTGAGTCGAGATGATTTAGTAGGAATCTTGCATGCGGTCTACTATGAGGGCTCAAGGATTAGGGTGTTGACATGAGAACTTGAGGAAGAATAATAGGTCGGTTAACAGAGTTAGGGGTGACTTTTTATTTGAAAAATCTCTATTTAATAGAAGGTTACGTTTGATCTGATATGAGGGTGAAATGATCTAGCCGACGGAGTTGAAAACGGAAGAAGGTGTAACATATAATTATAGTAAAAAACTTTATCCTAAAATAAAAGGATTGATCAAAAAATAAAAAAAGTTGCTCACTTACCTTTCAACAACAGGTAATGCTTCATACCAAACTTAATATGATAATTTCAAAAACAAAGTTCTTTATAACTTCTCATAATCAATTAAATAGAATTCATAGTATAAAAATAATATTATCAATAAATATACTTTAAATCAGAGTGATTCATAGGATAACCAACGCTTTAACATGGCAAGACTTTCCACAGGTTTATACTCTGGAGCAGTATGCCCTGCTCCCTGTATTCAAAAGACATTGAATAGAATGATAATTAAAAGTTATTTAAACAAGTAAACTAAAGTAAATAAATATTTATGTGCATCGAATGTTTATACTAAACTAAATAAGTTCGTAGTTAAAACTGAAGGCAAATTAATAGATAGTATTTCCTAGGAACCATTTGGCTATAAGAATAATTTATTTATTTTAAATAATTTTTATTTTATTTGAATCGGTTTATGAAAATTAAACTTGAAATTGTATTTTAAATTTAAAAAACACCTTATAATTTATTTCCCAACTCATATTTCACTTTTAAAGTTGTATTTCAATACATTCAAGCATGAACATTATTTCAAAATATTTTTCTTTTTTGCATTAGTATATAACTAAACACAACTTCTTTTTCAACTCCAACTTCATAAATTCCCAACAAAATAAAAATTATTCAGAATCTATAGCCCAATGCTTATTTAATCATTTGTTAATTAACATATAAATGCATATCCATGAAAGATGCATATTTTGTATTTATTGGTTTGATACCAACACCATATGCAACCAAATTTTCATTATGAAAAGTATTGCTCCCTTCATTTTAATTTGCATGTTTGATTTTGATTTGATACGCAAATTAAGAAAAGAATTAAGAAAACTTTTGAATTCTTGATATTTTAAATTAAAGATAGGCAAAATATACCAATTTATCTTTGATCTTATAGTCTTAAACATGACTTGCAAAAAGTTGATATAAATAGTTGTAAAAAGAAATAATAAAAAAGCAAAGTAAAATAAACAAATTAAAACAGATGTATTAATTTCTTACCTTAACCGTCACGAATGTCATTTGATTGGAATAACTTCTTGTATACCTATATGCAACAATCAAACTTAATTAATATTTTTTCAATTTATTCTTTTGCTTAATATTAATTAAGGAGTAATTGGCAAAAAAAAAGATTTAGGTTAGAAATTCACCCTGCAACTTGACCATCAACAATCCATGGCCTCCAATCATCAATAATTGTAAAGTTTAGTGATTTAATCCATACTTGAGTTGAAACAAATGGCACAACCATATCGTGATCACCACTACTCCAAAAAACAAATTATAAGTTTTTATGATACTATGGTAAAATTGAATAATCATTTCGTTATAAAAAATAGTTTAGTAATTATACCACAATAATATAATATTAAGTGATTATTAATGAAATTAACCTCAAAAATAAGTTTAGAAAATTATTATAAAGTTAATTTATTAGCTATAAAATAAAATAGTCTAATAAATACCTGTAAATAAGAGATCTAAAACCTTTACGACTAAGATTTGAATGATATGGTATAGTATTTTTGATAATTGTTCCAAAAGACAAGTTGCTCCTGCATTCTTCCCATGCTCCAATAGTTTTCTAAATTTGATTTAATTTTGATATTTTAATAAATAATATCTAAGTATCAATTTGACTTTTTAAATTATTATTATTAAAATTACATACCTTTCGAACATGAAGAGCATCTCTTACATTATTATCATTGGCCCAAATCAAAGAGAGGCCATGCCATTCTTTCTACAAAAATAATTACGGGGAAATAAATTGTTAGATATCTGTCCTAATTTTCATATCATAATATATAGTAACAAGAAAAAAGTCTAAATTTGTCATTGTATCTGAATTTATTTTACCAAGATAAATAATATGTTTTGTCATACGTTACACAATATTATTCTAGCATTAGCGAATTGTCTCATATTTGTCATTACAATTAGCAGAGTTTCAACGTGAAATATATAAATTTCATGTGTAAGGTTCAAATTTATTCAACTTATGACTATAGTTTTGAATTATTCTCAAGTTGAAGTTTCGTTAGGATTCAAGGGTAAACACAAGATTATTTCCTCGTGGCGAGATAAAGTAAAAAATAAAAATTGATAGTAACTTACTCGACATTTAACTTGAGGATATGTAGCAGAATTTTTGAGCTTTAGAACATTTTCAGTCAACCATCTTCTTGAATTATTTGATGCAAGTTCACAAGGGGACTCTAGGATATTATATAGATAAATATCCTTAGTCAACTGCATTAATATATTAATGGTTTTTAATTATTAACTTGACAATTAAAATTATTTAAAAAAAAAAAAAAAAAATAAAAAATGAGTGAGAGCTTACCCAACTGAAAGTATGGATGTCCCTTGAACAAAGTAGGTTGGTAATTGGAACATTAATCTCTATCAACTCTTCTTCACAATTAGTCACTAATGACTGTTTATGGAAATTAAATTACCCTTAATTAGAGAGGCATTTGAAAAAATAAAATAATTTAATTTGATACTTAGGTAATAATGATTGTTGAATAAATAAAATAATTTAATGTAAATTAAATAATCATTCATAAAAAATAATTCGAAAGAAATGTGAATGATAGAAAGAAAAACAAAGGTTGGAGTGCATAGATACCCGAAAAATTAACACTTAAGTCATATCTGTTCTGTATAAAATTTACAAGTCTATCCATTTCAGAATAATGTTTGATATGTATAGTATCTGAAATTAGACTTGACAAAATATCTAAAAATTTATATGTCTGAAGTTCAATTATTTTTTACCTAAAATCAAATATTTTTATCTCAATATATAATTGAATTTCTATCATTTTTATAAAAAAACACCGCATATCTAAAATTATTTCGAATACTTCATACCTTGTATAGTTCATCAGGAAGCAGGCCCATCCCATGAGCAAAAGGTATGATATACCAATCTTGACCAACAAATGTTACTGGATTGCCTAAAATATATCCCTGCAAATACCATTTAATTTATTGGCCATAAATACATAATAAATTTTTTGTTACTATAATAAGTAAAAGTTGCAGATATTTTTTTCACCAGAAAATCTTTTTTTACTACTAAGATGTATAATTCAGGTTGATTTTTATATGAGGTTGTTGAACTTCACTCACTAATAATAATAATGTCACAAAACTAGTTTGTTACTGTCATATTAAAGTAATAAAAGTTCATTGTCGATCAATATGTGAAATCAACTCTGAATAAAATCATTAAAAATGAGCTAGCTCAGTTTAATTAATTTCCATTAAAATGTACATATATTTAAATTTGCCTAAATTAAAAATATATTTATGATCACCAACCTTAAGATTGATCCATGGCTTGATTCCCATATCAATACCTGCATTGCATAATTTGTATCAACAATATATTATATTTTTCTATAAAATAATAAACTTTATATTTATAATAATAATTACAAACGAATTATTTATTTATCAATACCATTTGATATGACTTGAGTAACAATAGGAACTGTAATTCCACTATATGAGTCTCCAGCAACATAAAAAGGATTATTGAGATATTCTTGATGCTCAATTAACCACTGTAAAATACTTAAAGAAAATTGGTGAATTAAAAAAATATAGATTTAAATATTATCTTAATACGTGATAATTATGCACATATAATATTAATAATAATAAAAATAAAAATAATAATTTGTCATGACTTACCTTACGAAGAAATTCATAAGCTTGATCAGCTGATTGTAAATTATCTGAGTAATTTGCTTTTTGTGTTGTTGCATAAGAAAATCCAGTCCCCACTGGCAAATCCACAAAAATTATGCTTGCCACCTATAATTCAAGTTCGTGTCCGTACGAGTTTAATATATGCTATTATATTTGTCTCAATTTATGTGGCAGAGATGAAATTAGGAGAATCAGTTATATTTTTATATAATTTTAACTTGTTAATTATTGTGATTTATAATTATTATTTTTATTTGAGAAAACTATCTAATTCTACGTATACTTTTTAATAATTATGTATCTTACCAATAGTTAAGAGTTTTCTATTATGGATACACTAAAATAGAGAGAGAGGGAGAGGGGCGAGTGAGATGGGTAGGGAGGCGAGCAAGATGGGGAGGGAAATAGTCATGTATCTCATATACATACGAATCATGCTAGATAAACACTAGATACATGTATCTAGTATGATTCACATGTATATTTGGGATACCAGATACATAGGAGAGTGGCAAGCAAGATTTGTCTATGTATTCTAGATATATGCGACTCCACTTAGATACAATGTATCTAGAACAAATTGCATTTAATTTTGACCTCATATATCTTGAGATACATGTATCTAGACAAATCTGAACCCACCAAAATCTAATAAGATTCGTAATATTACAAACTAGAATATATCAAATTAATTAGCTCCTAAATTAGTAAATTTTTTATAAATTTCGCTATTATTTCTGACCTTAGTGTATGCATATGGATTTAAAGATAACGTTGGCAAGCTCCCATTATAAGCTCTAGTGTCCAATGTAATGGGTCCTGCAAATTTTAGCAAGAAATTTGAATAATATTTAACAACTTGAAAACATAATTGAGTGATTTCATACAAAACTAGTTAATAGTACAATTGCAATTTACCCACACTATTTATTAATAAAATTATATTTTTTCATATTTTATTTGTCATTATAATTTCTTTTTAGTTACATTAAAATTTGTTTCAAACACCTGTAAAAAGAAAATCAATCCTTATAATATAAGGATAAAGTTGGATGAAAAATTTACCAAATTCAAAAAGAAGGGCACTCAATCCAGAGCAACCGGGACCTCCCGTAAACCAATAAATAAGTGGATCGACTGTAGGATTAGATTGCGACTTTATAAAATAGTAGAAGACTTGCACCTCATCTGCTTCACCTACTCCTATATACCTGATCAATTATTTTGAGAATAGTCAATATTTTGTGAGTTTCATATATAAATTATTGAATATTAAAATATCTCATGAAGATATTTAATAGATCAAAAACTTGAGTTTTAAGTAGCAATACGTATAAAAAAAGTGTTCTAATACTTAAATCATTGGATGTTTACATAAACCTCTAAATTATTACAGAACATATTGTAACCGATAAAACTTATTTTTCAATTTTTTTCATTTTCATCTCTCACTCGTCTCTCTGTCTCAAACATTTTACCACATATGAGAGAAAGTATAGCTCTAGTCTATTTGGAACCATCCATTAATTTGATATAAATACATGTTGTCTAAAAAGAATTGGTCTTTAATTATTTTTTAAAAATGCTATAATGAGAATCAAACCTGGACACAACAGATCAATTTACAACTTTGAGCACCCACAAACAACCTTTACACCAATCAACTACTTGTTGCTTGAGTGCTCACTGGTTAAATTTAAACCATTTGTTCAAATTTCTATTAATTCGATATAAAATCAATGAATGCTCCAAACACCCAAAAGCTTCAATGTAGATCCGCGTCTACGATTAAATATTTACTTAAGATAAAGAGAAAAATTACCCGGTTTCAAGTTGAAAGGGAAGTGGTCCTTCAAATCCAGGAAGATACTTGACAGGCAAACCAGCTAGAGCAGGTTGTAGGCATATGATCTCAAATGCAACTATTAAGATGAGAATTGGGAGCCAACACATCTTTTTACTGTGATGGATTCAGAATATACGTTGAGGTTTTTTGGAATTCAATATCCCTATTGAATTAACAAATTTTAAATTTTGAATCTGTTTCTAATTTTCGAATAGAAAATTCTCTTCTGTCAAATAGATGGTGAAAACAAGAGCATTTATATATACGTGGATAGGTATCATTCTTGATTGTGTAGACCAATCACATGATGCTACGTGCATTATTATGGCCATTTCTTTATTATCCTAGAAATCGGTGCATCTGAAATGGTTTATTTAACATGATTTTTTTAAGGAAAAAAAAAACAAATATATTCCGAACTATCGTAAATGGTATGTAGATATCATCCGTCATACTTTTGAAACATTGTACCCCTGCCATCCAAAAACTAGAGCATATTTGCCCTTCACTCTAACGGAAGACAAAACACATGGCGCAATCTTATCCGTCAATCCGATATTTCATAAATGTCGGATCGGCGGAGAAGATTATGACGTGTATGTCCGTTAGTATAAATGATATATATGCTCTAGTTTTTGGATGGCAGGGGCACCAAATACATACCATTTACAATAGTCCGAAAATACATTTGTCATTTTTCCCTTTTTTTAAAGTAAGCTAGTTTTGAATTGTTCATTATTCATTATTATAAATCGTAATGTTAGTTGATAGTTCCTCTCTAAAGACATGATGAGTCGCAATCGAAAAAGTTAGTAGATAGTTTAGATCTTAGAGGGAGTTGAAGAGAAATTTAACTGATACTTATAATTGACTAACTAAACTAATTCGATTCTTATAATAATAAGATTATCATGGAGTGGGATAATTGAAGGACAAATTCACCTAAACTCGCAAAGATTTCAACTCATTCTATACCACATGGTACAATTATTTTCGCCCCAGTCCACTCATGCCACATGAATCCGTCCTGCATTATTAATCATTTGTCAACTTTATTTCCTTTCATATTTTTTTTTTTTTTTTGAAACCTTTCAAATTAAATTAAAAAATAAAGACGTGGTATCAAATTATTTTTTTAAGTTAATCCATATAAACTCTTTTTAGAAAAAATCATTCTAGTTTTGACAAATTCTTAATGTTGAAAGAGGCCCCAAAATTCTATATTTTTATTCATGTTTATAAATATTATATAAATATATAAAATAAAAGCAAACATATGTTATATCTATAAATATAAAATAATTACTACTATTAATTATGTTGTTTTTCATGGATTTGATTGAGGTAATTAGGAATAGAAGTGGTAGGCAAATAATCGAATATCACTTTCATTGCTCCCATCCATCATTTCGAGCCTATTGATTTGACTAATTCAAGTTCTTGTCATGTAAGGTCCAATAAAGCGGAAAATCTCCCTACTAGGATTGACCTTTTCAGAATTAGACCTCGAGATCAATCTGATTCATATCACCATACTACTTCATGATTTTGCCGGCCTTATTATCCTTTTGGAACTTTTGGGAATCTGTTATTCTTACTCTGCTTATATGCACAAAATTTGTACAAAGTAACTAAATCAACATATTCTCATTAGGGGAAATGGATATCAAAGTTGAGAAACAATCAAACCAGTTTCTCCAAGTTTAAAGAGTCATAAAAGCCATAAGCTTTCTCTTTTAGATCAAAAGGCTCCAAATTGTTACACTACATTTGTTCTCTTCTACAACAAGAACTCAAGTAGTGATTTGGAAAATGTTATAGATTCTCTTAAGGTATCCCTCTCAAAAACCTTAAGTTACCTGAACCCGCTTGCAGGAAGAGTTAAAGATGGAATCACAGTTGAATGCAACGACCAAGGTGTTGATTTAACGCGTGCCAACGTTCATGAAGACATGTCAAATGTGCTTATGAACCTGAAAATTCAAGTTATGTTCTAGATACACTGTATCCAAGTGGATTCGCATGTGTCTGGGATACATAACAAATCTCGCTCGTCTTTTTCCCATCTCACTGACCACTCTCCTACGTATTTGGTATCCCAGATACATGTGGATCAAACGAGATACATATAGATACATGTATATAGTGTGTGTATATATCTAGTGTGATTCACATGTATCTCGGATACATAACAAAATCTCGCTCGCGTCCCTCCTTAACTCGCTCTTCTCTCTCCCTATTTTAGTGTATCTGGTATAAAAAATACATGTATCTAAGTGTATCGTTTTCAACATATGATATAAAGACAAATTAAATGATGAATAACTTACCTAATTCAAATAGAATCGCACTCAATGGAGAGCAACCAGGACCTCCCGTAAACCAATAAATAAGTGGATCGATTTTAGAATTAGATTACGACTTTATAAAATAATAGAAAAATTGTACCTCATCTGCTTCACCTACTCCTATTTACCTGATTAATTAATTTAAGAATCATCAATATAAAAAAAAATAATCATGTTTATTGCATTAACAAAACATGACAAAAAGAAATCGTAACATAATAGAATTTAAAAAATGAGCTCACATTTTACTTTACCTTGAAATGATAAAAAAAAAGTAGCAGGTATGGTATTAATTTTTTAAACTTGATAATACAAGTTTAATATTTTTGTCGTCTTCTACTATAGTATGGTTATTATATACCATAAATCATATCCTCCATATTTTTCTAATACTAATAAAGTTGGATGATGCGCTTTGGGCAAAATTATGGAGTAATAAAAATTGTAAAATTAGAGCATGTAAATAATAATATCTTCTTTTTTTTTAAATGTAGCTCCGTTTAAGTCATTTACACTATTAGAGAATATGAAATTATCCATAAAATTTATCAATAATCTCTAATTATTTCGTTGTTAAATAACTCCTAACCAATTAAATTTTCATATTATTTGATCGCTAATTTCTTATAGTAATCACATCACTCACCCTAGTGATAGTAGTAGTGAGTGTTCAAATTTCATTGTATCCCAAAAAATATAATATTCATATATGTTCTAATTTATGTGATACTTTTCATTTTTCGAGAGTTTAATAGTTTATATTTGATCAGAAATTTATACGTGGAATCTTCAATTTTTTTGAAATGAAAATTTATATATTTGTAAACTTCGTAAAAAACACTATACGTCACAATAATTGACACTTCAAAATAATTAAAAGATAGATGAAAAATTTACGGTAAAAAATAGACTTATTTAAATTTTGAAATCCGAAAAAATGTCATATAAATTGAGACGGAGAGAGTAGTATCTTTGATACAAACTTTAGGGTGTAATTCAAATGTTTTGCAATAAAGAAACCCCGTGTGTTAACTAGCAGACACATAAAGTAAACATGAGAAAAGTAAGTGCGCAGGCTGAAGTGGTGATCTCGCCTTGCTTGTAGAAAAGGGAAAGCTTTTAGATTACGTTTTTCAACAAGATAGCAACCATATCATAAAACTATTATTCCATCCATTTTTATGTGTGCACTATATTAAAAATAAATATTTTATTTGTAAATCAAAAAATAATTCAATATTTTGTAACATATTTTTATCATCTAAGTCAACCCGTCAATGGAGGAACCAAGACTAGATATTTTCTTTCTGAGTCCCAATCAAACATTTTTATGTTAAAAATAACTTTTTTTTTAAAAAAACATTTCCATGTTAACTACAAAAGTTGTCGAGGAAATAATATTTTGCCTCTAATAACTGAAAGATTAGTGAATGAAATAATTTCTCAATTTACTTTTATTTGTAAATTTTAAATTTTGTATGCCTTTAAAAAATTAATAATTAACATGAATATTTTTCATAATTTAGAAAATAGATAATTAATATTTACTTTGATACATTAAAAGAGAATACCTTTCTTTTTAGAATATAAAATGAATAAATAAAAGTAAACGAAGGAAGTAATAAAATTACCCGGTTTCAAGTTGAAATGGAAGTGGTCCTTCAAATCCAGGAAGATACTTGACAGGTGAACCAGCAAGAACAAAAAATGGATATATCTCAAATATTACAAAATTTAATAAGACAACGTGAAGTGAACACTTCATCTTCGAATATTTCATTCTTTTCTCTACTTGAGAATGGAAAATACTGAATCTCATTTTTTTTTAATTCTAGCCTCTCCCTCGAATACATATGGTGGATAAAACTGGACAAGAAATAAAATTTCTTGATATATATTTTACAAGACAAGTGGTACTGAGTTTATGGGTCTCAATTTTGTTAATTAATTAATTAATGGCTGCTTCTGCGCATATATTATACTATATTATAGCGGGGCATTATTAATTGGTCATAAAATATCGTGATCGCGTGAGGTAACATGGACATTTTTTATTTCTTGACAAGGTTATTATGGAAGTCGATGCATCATAGAAACATATTTTAGTTTAATTATCCAGACATCAGAATTTATTAGGTCGATTAATTCGATTTCTATATGTGGTTTTCTCCCCCCTCTCATTCATGTTTTAAAATGTAACGATTTTCAATTGTTATGGATAGATCAGTGTTAAAAGAATTTGATAAGAAATTTTTTTGGGTATCGACTTGAAAATTTTAGGCTAGGTCAGCCTTAGGTGGAATCTGAGTAAGGTGAGGTCTAGGACAATATGAGAAAGGATTGGTGATAATGTCTAAGTGTGGGCTTTCTTTTAGCTAAAACATTAAGGAACTCGTAAGGCTTTTTCGAAAGTAAATTCGAATGTGTAGAACTCCCAATATCGAACTTGGCGTGAAAGGATTATTTTAGAACGTCAAGATTTGAGGGTGTGTTGCGAAATGGGGGCTTTTGGGGAGATTTTCAAGTTTATGTCTTGTGCAAGCCGCTATAACAGGGTTAGTCAGATTTTTGTGTAGAAAAGCTCCAAAACCTCTCATTATTCTACAACATCGTTCTTGAGAAAAGGAATGGCGATATAGGGAAATTTTCCTCATTTTTTTCACCAATTTCTTTTGTAAAGGTAAGTTAATTACTCCCCTAATTTGTATTTTGATTCTTGAGCCTTAGAATCTAGGGCATTGATTCTTGTTGTATTATTATGTTAGACCAAGTACAAGCTAAAGCTTCACTAAAGGGTCAAAGATTCATGGTCAGACTTCTGCATCAACTGTTTGCTGGATTGCTAGATTTTTTAATAGGATAGTTAGATCTATATTTACTTATGTCAATAGCTTGTAGACTATAGGGAGATTTCATACATAGGCCTTCAGGCACAGGGTCTAATTGATTGAATGTGTGGTTTAACTGTGATTTAGGCTGATGATGGACTTGATTAGTTATCGTTGATATTATGATATTTGTTAGGTGTTATACTAGGAAGAAAATTGTGGATAGTCGGATTATGAGAAAAAAATAATTTGGGAATGAATTTTTTTGGTAGGCGATGATTGTTGTTTTCTTGTCTATGTTATATGTACTTGTCAGTTGTTTCCTTCATATTGCATGCATGATATATGATTAGGATAAATGAAAAAAGAAAAAACCATGATTTTAAATGATGAATGTTGACAATCTCATGCAACGGAGGGTGTTGCTTACTTGTATTTACAAGGGCATGTGATTGTGCATGTATTTGTGTGATTAATGATTGGCACGGGTACCATGCCTGATATAGGATGTCATCACAATTGGTTTGGATACCATGCATTGTACGTATATACTAACAGTTGGTATGAATATCATATTTGGTGTGGAGATATACATTAATGATTGACTCGAATATCACGTCGGTACACTAACAATAGTTGGCTCGGGTACTACATCAGTACACTAACAATTTGTGTGTACCAAATTTACTTCTTTGTAGTGGAATGGTTACATGTTTGTCCATGAATGGCTTGAATGATGGGATAGTTCTTGTGCAGACCAATTTTGCATGTTAAATGATGTTCTAAGGATTTTTTATGGTTCAGGTTACTTGAAAGGTGTGATGAATCATGTATGGCTTGTTATGTTGAGGTTGTTCACGTTTATTATGCATATCAACTAAGAGTGAAGACTTGGAGTTGAGGCTATGTTATACTTGTGATTTTAATTATATATTATCTGTTTTGCTAAGTTGTGGTTACTAGGTCAAGTTGATGACCAAGGGTCTGGTGCACAGTTTAAATATTGGAACTAATATAGTTGTTTAGTATTTAGAACATATCTGATAAGGAGGGATTTGAGTCAAGATGGTTTAGTAGGAATCTTACATATGGTCTACTAAGAGGGTTCACGGATTAGGGTGTTGACATGAGAACTTGAGGAAGAGTAATAGGTCTGTTAACAGAGTTAGAGACGGCTTTCTATTCGAAAAATTTCTATGTGATAAAAGGTTAGGTTTGATCCGATACCTAGACGACGGAGTTGACAACGGAAGAAGGTGGGTGACTTGAGATAGAGCATATGAGTTTTAAGATAGTTTGATTGTAACATATAATTGTAATAAAAAACTTTATCCTAAAATAAAAGGATTGATCAAATAAATAAATAAATTTTATTACTGTATTGAAGGGCAAACAAAGCTAGTCCACTCATAATCAGAACAAATTTGGAATCAAATTTATTCTAATTTTTTTTTAGTTGAGAGGCAAATTATGAACCAATCTACAAGTGATAATAAGGGTATGTTTGGACTTTGTAACCATAATGAAAATAAGGGCAATTTTGTACATTTTTTAGTTGAGGTGTATTTTTGGTCTTTTTTTCCTTAAAAATATACTCCTTGAAAGTTGAAGCCGAAATTTAGAAAAAACTTGTCAGCATCGGGTGTTTCCACCAAGCCAATGCAATTTCTATTATTACGTGATTTAATGAAGTAAAATGAACTATAAATTTAAACACATGACATGCATGTATTGACTTGGTGTAAATATCCAATGCGGATAAATTTTACCCCCAAAATTTAAATTCATAAATCCACCTATAATTAGAGCTAATTAAATATTGCTTAAAGTATCATAAGGTAAGTTGCTCACATTTTTTATTTTTAATTGCGCTCTTACCTTTCAACAACAGGTAATGCTTCATACCAAACTTAATATAATAATTTCAAAAACAAAGTCCTTTATAATTTCTCATAATTAATCAAATAGAATTCATGGTATAAAAATAATATTATCATTTAAATCAGAGTGATTCATAGGTTAACCAACGCGCAAGACTTTCCACGGATTTATATTCTGGGCCAGTATGCGCTGCTCCCTGTATTCAAAATGCATTAATTAGAATGACAATCAAAAGTTATTTAAACGAGTGAACTAGAGTAGATGTATATTTATGTGCATCAAATGTTTATACTAAACTAAATAAATTTGTAGTTAAAAATGAAGGTAAGTTAATAGATATTATTTCCTAGGAACCATTTGGCTATAAAAATAATTTATTTTTATTGGAGTAACTTTTATTTTATTTGAATCAGTATATGATCATAAAATTCAAATTAAACTTGAAATTGTATTTTAAATTTAAAATAAACAGCTTATAATTTATTTTTCAACTCATGTTTCACTTTTAAAGTTGTATTTAAATAAATTCAAACATAAATATTATTTAAATTTTTTTTAAAAAAAAATGCAAATAGTATTACTAAACACAACTTCTTCTTCAACTCCAACCCCATAAATTCCAAACAAGATAAAAAATATTAAAAAATCTATAGCCCAATGCCTATTTAATCATTTGTTAATTAACATATAAATACATATCCATGAAAGATGCATATTCTGTATTTATTGGTTTGATGCCAACATCATATGCAATCAAAGTTTTATTATGAAAAGTATTGCTCCCTTCATTTCAATTTGCTTGTTTGAGTTTGATTTGATACACAAATTAAGAAAAGAATTAAGAAAACTTTTGATTTCTTGCTATTTTAAATTAAAGATATGTATAATATACTAATTTCTCTTTGATCTTATGGTCTTAAACCTGACTTGCAAAAAGTTGATATAAATAGTTGTAAAAATAAAAAAACTAAAAGAAAAGAGAGTAAAACAAA